>PVKC010026409.1:0-16040 GCA_004027635.1 Crocidura indochinensis | reverse complement strand
GAATAAATTCTATTTTCTAATGTTATAATGCATAATGCAGGAACAGAGGTTGTGATTTTCTTTTCTTCACATGTACTACAAACAGCCCACAATAGTAGCAAATGAATAATTCACTTAATGTAAATTTACACACCTATTCCCAGAGTGATATTGATACTTTGACATATAATGAAAAATGCTTTATGAAATATATCTCCACAAATATCTGAAAGCTACTGACATTTTAATTTTTTTAATCTGAAACCCAATGACATTTTTTCAATTGACAGTTTCTTCATTGACTTACTAAGAAAAATATATTTTGTATATATTATATGTATCTCATAAGCTTCCCCTCTAATCTCTGTGCATGCACAATTTTACCAAAGATATTGCATTTTATTCCAAATATGCTGAGCTGAAGTGGCTAAGACAGCAGATTCTAACTTTATAGAGAGTAAATAAGAGTGAGGGTTATAATGTTAGCATAAAATTCCTCCCCTTTAGTTTAAAAAACTCATTAGGTTATTTCCTAAATTCTACAGTCAGGAACCAGGGACAGTTTAGTGGAGTGGATGTCACCCCATATTTGATAGCCATCAGTAAAGATGGGCTCCTGAGTTCCTCCAGGAGTGACACCTGAGCACTGAGGTAGTAGTAATTCCTGAGCCCAGTTGAGCATGTCCCAACAAACAAAACTTGAGAGAAATGAGAGAGAGAGAGAGAGAGAGGGAGAGAGAGAGAGAGAGAGAGAGAGAGAGAGAAAGAGAGAGAGAGAGTCAAGTCTTGGAAAGGGACATCTGGATTCTTTTAGAGAAATTCCCCACTCTTCTTTTACATTTGGCTGCCTTTCACCAATTACTGCCCAATGGGCATAGCCTGTGCCACTACTTTGCTGTATCTAGTGGGAGAACTGAAATCTGAGTCAGGCTTATCTGTACCCAAGAGTAAATACCTTCTCTTTTTTAATTTGCCAGTACCAAAAAAATAAAATAAAGGGGGAATTCCTAACGCAATCATCAGGCTTTGTATTCAGAGATCAGTCTTGGCCAGGTTCTGGGGCATCTTCTAGGGTGCCCAGGATCAAACCTCACTACATTCTCTCTCAAATTCAACTGCCCAAAATGTTGAAGTTTGAAACGTGTTTTGAAAACTTCATTCCAGGGGCCGGAGAGATAGGGCAGCAGTATGTCATTTGCCCTGCACGAGGCTGACCCACAACGGACCTGTGTTCAATCATGGCATCGCATATGGAACCCCATAGCCAGGAGCTATGTCTGAGCGCATAGCCAGGAGTAACCCCTGAGCATCACCGGGTGTGGTTCAAAAACCAAAAATAAAATTTTCATTCCAATCATTCTATCCTTTAGGGTGAAAAGCCCAAGTTCTTTCACATCCTTCAAGCCTAACTAGAACTTTCTCAGGTAAACCCTGCCACAAGCAGGACAGGGACAGAAATAGACCTAGTTCCTTGAAGGATCCACATGTTGTCACATAAGTTCCTGCAGCATTTTAGTCTTAAACATCTGGACAAGTGGAAAAAAGCATACTAAACTACTATGAACATGAGCCTGCAAATCCTGGGATAGGCCCAAATCAGGAGCTTGGATGTCTACATAGAAGGTCAGTCAGTTGCCCTACCCATCACCTCTTCACCCCCACTCAACTCAATACATTTTGCATTAGTTGAGAGTCTTTACAAGTACAACCAAAGTCTCGAACCTCAAACTAAGACTGCGTAGACTCCCATTACACTGGAGTGATAAGTGCTCATCACCAGTGTGATGCTCACTGGACTTCCGTGGAAATTTCTTAGCAGGAATATGTGACATCTGTTTCACACCCTGTTGTATTCAGGGTTTACACCTGACGCTATGTTCAAGGATCTGGTAGGGAGATACTATCGCAGATGATACGCAGGTCAGGTACAAGACAAGAGACGAACCAATTTATTTTCTCTTTGGCTACACATATATTATTCTGTATTGATATTTTCTATTAACTGACCTGGAGTACTTATTCAGATGAAATAATTTGGTAGTGTTTTTGTCACTAATTCTTATATCCTCTTTGTATTGTTATTACTTCTTGCCATCGAGATTAAAATCTAAAATGTGCTCCATTTTTTATTTTTGCTTAAGTGCAAAGCACTTTTTGCATAATATAGACATTACTAGAGTTCCTTCTAAAATGTGTGCTTAAACTTCAATGCCTGGTTATCTGAATCACAGTATTATTAACACTAGGTATTTGCTAGAAACACAGTTCTTGGGCCAATGGAAACATTAGAGTCAGAGACTTTGGCAACAGGGTCAGGTCATCTGAATATGAAATCTTCCAAGGGATTCTCTTGCATGATCACCTTTAAGATTCATTGCTGCCTTTAGGAAAGGTGTGCAAACCTTCTCTGTAAATAACTACTCAACCCTACCCTTTCAGAAAGAAAGTAATTTTACACCAGAGTAACTGTGTTATAATAAAATTTTTGTATAAAAAATATTTTGCAGCCTGAAACATCTACTTTGCTTTTTTTTTTTTTTTGCATGATTCTTGCCATGGGGTATTAGAATATCTTGGGTTCTTCAATATATTTTCTTTCACTTTTCAATTCTACATGCCTATGAAACAAGGCACACACCAGCTTCAATCATTTTGAAATATATTCAGAAATCATTTAAAACTCATTCATTCTTATGTATATCTTAAAAGGCTGCATTAAAGATGAGATGAATTTTTACAACACTGTCTCTTTGCTCTAAATACATGAGAGAATTTGAAATAGTTGTCGGGCTAGCAATGCTTACCTATTGACTGGCACTAAGACTTTAAACTCAATTCTGTGAACTGTAGATCCTATACCATCAGACTCTGGCTTCCTTAGTGTTTAAATGCTGAAAATACTGTGTATTCATTATAAATAAGGAAAGATAAAGGGATTTTTTTCTCCCTACAAAGTAATTTTTACCACATGTAGGTTTGTTGGGAAAAGCGTAGTATTTTCTTTAGTTAATTGAAACATGGGCAGGCAGACTAGTTACTTTCATCCAGGCTAAATGGAACAAAACTAAAAAGCATTGATGCTTTTGTGATTCCCAGGTATGTTGGTTGAATGCATTTATATGAGTCATGACCTGTTGCCGAGATATTCTCCTGCCTTTTGCCACATAACTCTGTTTTCTTCCTTATTATTTTCATAGTTTTAGAAAATTAAACCAACCTCAGTGTAGCCTAAAAATAAGTCCAAGTCACCACAGCTAAAAATATTATAAGAAAATATTATAAGAAACCCTTATAAGGTCACAATATTGTGGTGCTGCAGTTATGCTCCAGAATGCAAAGAGGGATTCATCATCCCATCAGAATCCTCTTTTCTTTTTTCCCCCTTCAAGTTTGACCCAAACTATTTATTCCTCCAGCCAATGCAACAAATGTTGAGGCCTCTGAGGAGACTTATAAACAGCTTTTCTCTTTTCTATTCAAGTGCTAAATCACATTGCGAAATTAAGATAGAGAGTAGCAATCAACGTTATTGCTTATAAATGCTAGGGTAGAAAAATTAATATGAGAATAAGAGGCTAGTTGACTTCGAACACTAATCCCCAGAATTGGGTAGAGATAAATTCTTGATACCTGAAGCCTGGAAAATCTCTCAGTTTTCAAATCCTTTTCTCATTGAAATTGGGTAAAACATGTTGTTCCTTTAATTAGCTCTTCTAGAAAGTTCAGTCACTACAGAATTGAACATAGCTCATTGTTCTCAGTTTTATTCCATAATTCAATCCCTTCATAACACCTAGGTTGAGAAATAAAGATCATGTTGGAAAAAGATTGTATCAGTAGAACTGCCTCTATTTGGGATAAAAATATATTGAGTGAGAATTAATTATTTTAACAGAAGTTATGAGAGTAATATTAAGTATTATTAATACTTTGTTCATTGACAAATACTACAGATTTTTTCTGTGAAATACATACTAATTTATAAAGAGTCGAAGAGGAGCTCAGAAATGGAAGCTATTGCATAGGCTTAAATAATATTCAAGCCAGACTATTTGTTTCACTTAATTGCAGTTTGGCCTTGATATAGGCAAAGATCTTATAGCCAAATAAAATGCTTTTCTATAGAGAGCCTCCATTCCCTGATTTAAAAGAATAAATTTCTGGGGGCAGATGGATAAAATAAAATAAATTTCTATTTTAAAGTCCTTGTTGTAAATTTATCTTTATGCGATTGATTAAAAAACACTGATCATATTTCAAAAAGAATAGAATCTGAGATTTTAAACTCAGAATTGGAATGATTTAAAGCCTACTTTATTGTCCTAAGCTCCTTAGCAAACATTCTGTTATTAATATCAAAATCATTCCTGATGTAGGTGAAAGCAATATTTGCATTCTCATTGTTTATTTTACTATCCTTAAACTCGAATGCTTAAAAAGTTCATCATCGATTTTTGTATCTTGAAACAAGTAGAGACAAACTAAAATGTACTTAAATATTTTATACACCTTCTTTTGTAAATTAAATTTTTAAAGAATTTGAATATAATAAAAGGCCTTATGGCTAACATATAGTTTGAGGAGTTATGAACAATGTTAATAAAAGTTAACAAATAAGGGGCCAGAGAGATAGCACAGGGCGTAAAGTGCCTTGCCTGCACTAGCTTAAAACGGACCACGGTTTGATTCCCCGGAGTTCCATATGGTACCCCAAGCCGGGAGAGATTTCTGAGTGCAAAGCCAGTAGTAACCCTTGAGTGTCATCCAGTGTGGCCAAAAAAGAAAAAAATAACAAATGAATATTAATACATATTTGAACACCAGGGGCCAGCTGTTATAGCACAGAGGTAGGGCCTTGCAAGTGGCTGGCCCAGGATGGACCTGGATTCGATCCCCAGGATCTCATATGGTTCCCTGTGCCAGGAGCGATTTCTGAGGAAAAGAAAAGTTAACAAATAAATGTTAATACATATTTGAACACCAGGGGCCAGCTGCGATAGCACAGTGATAGGGCATTTGCCTTGCAAGTGGCTGACCCAGAACGGACCTGGATTCAATCCCCAGCATCCCATATGGTTCTCTGTGCCAGGAGCGATTTCTGAGCTCAGAGCCAGGAGTAACCCCAGAGCATCACTGGGTGTGACCTGAAAACCAAAAGTAAATAAATAAGATTTAAAAATGAATCCTCATTTCATCAAGACGTGAAATCATCACTCCTAGGAAATTCCATAAAATTCCATCATCAAATACTAAGTTTTGGGCCCCAGTGAGATAGCACCGTGGTAGGGCATAGCCAGGAATAACCCCTGAGCGTCACAGAGTGTGACCCAAAAACAAAACAAAACAAAACAAAAACACTAAGGTTGATTTGACATTTTCCTCACAGAGAAGTAATCATTGTTCTTTCAAGTATTCTAGATTATTTGTGCCTATTTTAAAATTCCAAGTAGAAGAAATCATTTAGTGGTATCTGGATTTCTTCAAAATTCATAACTCAAAATTCGAAATTTTGAGCTTCATCCATTCATCTGAGTCTATGTTTGAAGCACTCTCCTGTACAGATATACCTCAATGTGTTTATACTTGTAGCTGTTGAAGAACATTATTTGGATTTTTTTCTCTTCTTTGTAACAATAGCTAGAACTGATTTGAATAAATGTGTGGCATTGTTTTTTAAATGTGTTTACATTTCTCTTGGGTAAATAGCTTAAGAGCGGAATGCTAGATTATAGCATTAATGTGTTTAAATGTTAGAAAATGCCAAAACTGTTTTAACATGATTATATTCTTTTGCTCTGTGCTACACTGCATAAAAATTTTGCCTGTTTCATATACTTTCCACCATTTGATATCAGTCACGTGAATATTATGCATTTTGGAGAGCAGATATTTCTTTAAAATGTGTTCATTTTACATTGTAATTTGTTTATTGATCACTCTTAAATCCTCTCTGTGGAACCAAGCAATAGTACAACAGGTAGGACATTTGCCTTGCATGTGGCTGCCCTGGGAATCAATTCCCAGCATCCTATATGGTCCCCGGAGCCTGGAGTAACTTCTGAATGTAGAGCCAGAAGTAACCACTGAGCACTACCAGATGTGGCCCACCAGTTTTCCAAAATCCTCTCTTGCAATGGGTCTATTTAAATCTTTAACCTTTTTTGGTAATTGGATTATTTGTCTTCTAATTTGGGATTTATAGCCATTATTTCCATATTCTGTAGGTGATCTAATCTTCAGTTGTATATTTGAGAATGCATTTTCTCCCTGTTACTGATTTGTGCCTTTTAAAATGGTGCTGTTTTTTCAAGCAAAACTTTGATGAAGTTTTCATTGCCTAGTTATTACTCTCAGTTACCCTTTTAAAAAGCTTTCTTATCCATATATCATGAAAATATTCTCTTGTGCTTTCTTCTAGAAGATTAACACTTTTAGCATACACATTTAGGTGATTGGTATACTGTAAATTAATTTTACAAGGTTTAAGCTAGACAAAATGTGAATATAGATATGGTGCTATTATGGTTTCATTTGCTGAAGAATTTCCTGCTTTTCTTTAAAATTATTTACATACTATTGTTAAAATAAATTTACTTGGACATTTGTGAGTTTATTTTTGACCTTTATTCTGTTCAACACATCTATCTATCTTTACATTAATGATATCAAGCATTAATTAGTGTAGCTATACAAAACATTGTATTTTGTATAGATGGCAATATATACTCCTCAACTTTGATCTTTATTTTCAACATTCTTTTTGACATACAAGCCCTTTGAAGACCAACTTGTCAACATCTATATTATACAATCTAAAAATCAATTGGTAGAAAATTAGCTTTTAAATTTTGAGCCTTTTAACCTACATTAAATTACCTATAATATATTATAGGTATATAATATATATTATAATATATAATAATGTTTATTTGTTTTACTTGATATTTTTGAGTAAGGTTTTTGTATTTTTTATTGTAGAATTTTGCATTAATGAAATTAATCCTTAACAAATTTATGACTTCTGTGTTATCATGTCATGGTGATTTCACCATTTTAAATGTTACTCATATATGAATCTTTGATTGATTTTTGTGTATTTACATTTTTACAAAAATTGTTAAATTTTCATATTAAGTATATTTTTGTAAAATAGTTAAGCCTGACAATAATGTCTGCATATAGAATTATTTTTACTTCTTTCTCATCTCTATTTCTTCTACATATTTTATATGCATTGTATTCTCAGTAGTGATGAATAAAAGTGAACCAATCTAGTTTGTTCTCAGTTGTTTACAAATAGTGTTAGGAATCCTGTTTAACCACATTTACAAAAAGTTATCTCAAACTCTCATGCCAAACTTACATAATTGACTAAAATCAATCCAAAACAGTTAAAAACCTTAATTTCTTACATCAGTCCATAGTTCCAGTGAGAAAATATAGGCATATATCTGTCTGACTTTGAATCTAGAGGCATCTTTAGTGAATAACTGTTGTTGATCAAACAGAAAAAAAATAAACAAATAAGACATCAAACTAAAAAAACCTCACAGCTGGGGCTAGAGAGATAGCACAGAGGTAGGGTGTTTGCCTTGCACGCAACTGATCCAAGACAAGTGGTGGTTCAAATCCTGGCATCCTATATGGTTTCCTGAGTCTGCCAGGACCAATTTCTTAGTGCAGAGCCAGGAGTAACCCTGAGCGCTGCTGGGTGTGACCCAAAAACCAAACAAACAAACAAAAAATCTTCACAGGACCAGGTATAATCCCTGGTGTACAGTTAGGTGTGGCCTCAAAACAAACAAAAATAAATAAAAATAAATAAAAACAAGAATAAAGAAATTGAACGGAAAGTTTCTAGTCACCACTAAAGGACATAGGGGAGAGTAAAAGACCATGTTTGGAGCCTGTAGTTATTCACATGACAAGTATACTTCAAGGACAGAGAAACCCTGTATGTATTTGCCAAGGGAATTCCCTTTCTAATCTCCCCCAATTTTTACTGTGCCTATTCGGAAAAAAAAAAAAAAAAGGAAGCTCAAACTTTTTTTTTTTTAATTTTGTTATTGTTGTTGTTTTTCTTTTTTTCTTTTCTGCTTTTTTCTTTTTCTTCTTTTTCTATTTTTTTTTCGTGCTTTGCTTTGTTTTATTTTAGGACTGTGGTTATTGTGTGGTTGTTGTCTTTATTGCTGTAGTGCTTTTTGGTTTTTCTATTTGATTTTTTTTCTTTCCTTCTAACAGAACCTCATAACTTGAACCATCTTGTCCCGCCTCACAAATTGAGGGAGAAATAATGGATGGTACCAAGACCCAACAGTTGTATAAACATTAAGTAGAAACAAAAACAATCAGACTTAAACACCAAATGCAAAGCCAACGACGACAGAATCGATACCTAATTTACAACAAGTTAGTCACAGAGGTAGCCACTTGTACTGGCAGCCAGGTTGGGGGGGGGGATAAGGGAGGGCGGTATGGGATGCATGCTGGGAACAGGGGTGGAGGGAGGACAACATTAGTGGTGGGAATGTCCCTGATTCAATGTCACTATGTACCCAAAATATTACAATGAAAGATTTGTAATCCACTTTAGTCAAAATAAAAATTATTAAAAAAAAAAGTCACAGGACCAGGAATAATCCTTGTGTACTGTCAGGTGTGGTCTCAAAACAAACAAATATAAGTAAAAAATAAAAACAAGAATAAAGAAACTTCTGTATTGCAAAAGAAGCCCATTACATATCTAACAAATAACCAAACCCATGATATATAAAACACTTGAAAAACACAACACAAGCATCAATAAATGGGGAGAAAAGATGACAGACACTATCTTAATGAAAGCATTTAAGTTTCCAATATATATATATGAAAAATTTGATCTTCATCATTTATATTAGATAAATGTGAATCAAAATAATGAAATAATTTTACACCAATGAGATCAACACACTCTTAAAAAAAGAAGCAAAACAGTGCTTTTATGGATGCAGGGATAAAGTATCTCTCATTCACTGTTAACCAGGTCAACCTCTTTGGAAAAAAATATGGACACTTTCAAAGAAATAAAGAATTTGAAGGGTAGTGATCTCACCTCTCAAGATTTACCCAAAGGCCTAAACCACCTATTTTCAAACAATATGTATAACTTTATATTAATTTGATATAAGTTAAAGTAGTCAAGATCTGCAAAAATATTTCTCTATTTCTTCTACATATTTTATATGCATTGTATTCTCAGTAGTGATGAATAAAAGTGAACCAATCTAGTCCACTTGTACCTACGTGCCCAGGTACAAATCACTGGATAAAGAAATTGTGTGTATACACAACGGAAGACTTCTTGGTAAAAGAAAATATGACATCATGCAGTTTGCCACTATGTGGATGGAATTATTACTTTGATGGTGAGTGAAGTCAGCCAACTAGAGAGGGACAGAGAGAAACTCATTTGTCTCATGAGTAGAATATAAAGAAACACAATAAGGGAAAAATAAGTGGCCAAAAACAACAGAACTGAAGAGTTGGTCCATATAACTGTGTTTAGTTGGGGGGTGGAAGGCAAAAAGGGAAGGATGGGATGGAACCTGTGACATTGCTGATTGGAAGTGAACACTGGAGTGGTAAGTGTGCTGTTGTATAAGTGCTTTAATAAAACTATATTGTAAGTCAACACACACTAAAAATAAAAAACATTAAAAATAATAGTGATGCAAAAACATCATAGAGAAGAATAAATCATTTAAAATGCTATTTAAGGGGTTGGCAAACCCTGTATGACTTTCGAAATCACTACAGATCATGACAGATGATACATTTTCTTTGTAGATTCTAGGGTGTTTTTCTAGATAGCAGCTCCTATATTCTAATTGTAATGCATGGCATGAATTTTAAGAATAATTATATAATGGTGCAAAAACAAAAGGATTGATTTAAGGTGACATGAAATGAATCAAAATATTTGATGTTCTCGATGTGTATTCTAGCTGTTCTTAGTTTCAGAATGAACAATGTATATTCTACTATATCATGAATGAGTTGTTGGACTGCTCTGTCTCCAATTTCTATCTGAGCTCAGTTCAAATAAATCTTGTTCTAGCAAATATATAATCATGATTTGAGATAATGGGTAGGAAATAATTTAAAAAAGTAAGACGTATTGAACTAAGAAAGAGGCACTGAATTAACTAAAATATGCTGACCTATAAAAGCCTCTGTTAAATATGAACTCAGACTCTTTCCTTCCATGTTGTTTAGATCTGTGAAATCATACTGATATTTGCTTCTCATTGCTGCTTTAAAAATGGCTGCGTATTTAGTGACTGAACAAAAAAAACACAAATTTCTTTTCTAATAGTTTTGGAGGTTAGAAGTCAAAAAGATCTTGCTAAGCTATAATCAAAATCTTGACTATACTACATTCCTTTGGGGAATCAATTCAAGGGTGGTTTTTTTCTTTGCCTTTTCTATTTCTAGAGGCAATCGACATAAATTAACTAAGAATAGTTCTGCAAGATGAAGCTGGGTTTCCTATGCTTCTCTTTCTCTCTTTTTCTCTCCCTTTTTCTCCCTCTTATCTCTCTAACACTCTCATTTTTTCTCCCCTTGCTTTCTCTACACATAAAAGTATTCCTGTGATTCTACTGGGCCCAATCACAAGCACTACTTTATTAAAAGATCAGCTAATAAACAACCTTATTTCTAGTTCGAATTATAATTCCCCTAGTCAGGTAACATACTCTTACTAGTTCCACAGATGAGGATTGGAAGGTTTTGGGAGATCATTGTTACGCATGTCACACTCCACAGTAATGGTGTATTAAAGAATTCTTCAATAGGCATTCATGGATGACATAGGACTTGTAAATAGGAATGATTGGTAGAAAAGCTTGTCTTATTTAGAGGAAGATAATGTATGATTTAAGTCTGACACATTTACTCAAGGCAGGCATGAGTCTCATGGGGAGAAATAAGCTTGAACTCACAGATTCTAGCTCAATCTATAAAACATATAATAAACCCTCTAAATTTTAAGGCTTTTTGAGAAAGTTATGTCAGGTGAGTTAGAAAATTCTGGATTACAAAAGTCAGATTTGTTTCTATAAATATTCCTCGTCTCCAGTTGCTCGGTTAGATAACAGTTCTTTATTTTCAGTTTAATAAAGCTCACTTCTTTTTGTAAATATATTACTTTTTTTTAGATAAAAATCATTCCCATCACCTTTTTTTTTAATGGCTCATTATAATAAAAAATAGTTCAGTCCCAAATATCTCTAGTTTCTTGCCTATGTTAACATATAGTCATGGCAAATAAAAACCTCCCTAATGCAAGACAATGCCAGAATAGGCATTAAGTGCAACATATGATTTGTGCATAAATAAAATGTATTAACATCAGTTGCATCACATATTAATCATAAGCACGCTAACCTGAGGGTTTTCTATATTAGGCAATAAAGATAAATAGTTATGAGTCATGGTTTCTGCTTTTAAAGGCCTAATATGCCCCTTGGTGTGACAGGATCCATACATAAAATGATAAGTTAAACTACAGGGCCCAATGCCAAGAGAGTGGTTGAAGCAATGAGTGCCAGAGAACTTTGGAGAGGGAAAATAATCACTTAAAGAGAGAACATCTATCACAGATTTTATGGAGCTTGAATTCCGTTTGTCTTGCACAAAGAGAGAGAGAAGCAAATAGGTTATTCCAGGCAAGAAGAATATACTGATAGGAACAAAGCTATATATGTAAAGCCAGACATTATTCTCCTGAGGGACAATGATAAATTTATTTTGAAAACCAAAAGTAACATTATAGAAAATATAGCTTGGTCATTTTGGAGTTTGTCTACATAAAACTCCATGTCGAGGCTAGTCCCTTGATTCTTCACCTTAGATGAAAGGAAAATAGTTGATAAAGAGATTGTTAGTTTGAAGAACCAGTCATAGGACAAATTGAGCAGAATGTGTTCATTATAATATGGCTCTCATTATAGCATCATCTATGTAAACTTTATCTCATTTATTATATAATAAACTGCATCTTAAACTATATTTATTTGTATAATTAATCTATTTTCCCATTACATCTTAATGTCTAAAGGGAAACAATGTCTAAAATATGATTTTTATGATAAGATGATGATTGACACATTTCCAACTTAGTATTGACATATAATGGGCATTCAATAAATGATAAAGTACCTTTCATTATGCTTCCTAGCTCATGGAATAGATAGCTTCTCTTCCTTTACTTTGTTTCTTTCTCTCTCCTTCTCTCATATTTCATTAATAAAACCATTTCCTTCATTTTCAAAAATATTGATGAATTAATGTAGGATAATAAGTCTTTTGGCCCAAAGTAAAATTCAGTTTTTTTTCAGGAAGTTGAACACAGCATATAACAAGTACTAAGAAAAAAAATATTAGAATTCAATGTCTGAGTATATTGCCTAATATTTTTGCAGTTAGAAGCTGTAAAAACAGTGCCTTAAACTGACTGCTTTCCTACAGAAACAAATGCTTCTTCAGTGAATACATTTCAGCATGAATACATGTCTTCTGGGAATAAGTGGAAAAAAACCTTATCCAAATATCAAATTTCAGTAGGCTATCTGACATATTCTACTACTTTGACTGCTCCTTACTGTCTTCTAGCATTGATGCAGTTGTTTGGGTGCTGAGCCTGGATTGAACTACCACAGAATGCCTTTAGCTTTATGGTTTGGCTCTAGAAAATACAGGCCTGTGATTCAAAGCAATGAGCTCAGAAAAAAATTACACTAGTACTCATTAGTTACTGAAAATACAACCTGAAAGTTCATGGATATTAAAATAGTTTTTAAAAGCCAGTAATAAAACAAATGAAGCATTTCCAATGCTTCTGAGCTTGTCTCTGACTGGAAACTGGGAGGTTATTATGTACTGGCATGTATCTTTTTTTAGCACGTACACACAAAATTAAAGGAACAGTGAGATCATTCATGAAAATAGTGAATGAAATTATTTTCTTCATAAGATATTTTCATTCTAATTCAAAACAAAAGGTCTTAAAGTGAGGCTTATACTTCAGATATAAAATTGAATATATTGCCACCCTTTTGGATAAAAAATTTTAGGCTAGCTACTACTTTATGTGTGTCTAAAATTATTAAAATAATCCCGAGATTATATTATAAATTTTTATAAATGTGAGAAATGTTCACCTAGATAATCATGACTTACCAAGGGAATAGTCATTTGATAAGTTGTTAAAAATAATAAATACAGAGATAATTTTGAAACATATTTCTAATATTTTTTTCTCTACTTGGGGGCCATATTTGAAACTGTTCAGGGCTGACTCCTAACTCTGACTGTTATCTCTGCACTTCAATCTCTGGAGGATTTCTTCCTCACTCTTGACAGGACTTAGGAGATCCTATGTTGTGTGGGGGTTCAAACATGATCCAGCCATGTGCAAGACCAACACCTTACTGACTGTTTTCTCTGCACTCCAATCTCTGAAGGATTTCTTCCTCAGTCCCTTAGTAGCTGAAAAGGATTCTAACTTAAACTCACTGATTTTCAATCCCTTCCTACCTACCAAAAATATTATCCAAAATATAGATTGTTGTCACACATTAACAAGACAATAAATGCCAAGTTTTCATTTTAGAATCTGATACATAATGAACAATCAACAGTGACAAAAACTCTTTAGTGTAAAATATAAGCTATAGTACCAATTACCTCCAATCTAGGTGCTTAGAAAGAACAGTCTTATGCTTCTTTAGTCTGTTGGTGATTGTGCTAATCTGCAATTGTCTGGCCAACTCTAATTGCTCAGACAAACCTGTCGACATGCTCATAAATTCTCAGTAAACCTAGCATGTTCACTTGGATTTCATTGCTTCTGTTTCCCAGATCACCTGAGTTCTTCTCAATATGCTCTCTCTACTGACTTTTGCAACACTTTTAAAGAAAAAGAAACATATATTTTGGTGTTTTTTAGAAAAAAAGTCTGAAGATCTCTTGAAGATTTATCACAAGTTGAGGTCTAAAGCCAATAGAAATGGTTTGTCTCAGTCATTCCAGAACTCAAAGAAGCCATGAATCAGCACAGTCTTGTCCTCTCTCTATCAAGTCTGAACTGAGGTGTCCCCTATCATCTCTTTTTACCTTCTGCCATTTGCTTGATATCCTTGGTGCTCTTTGATTTCTAAGCCAATCTATGCTTTTATCATCATATGCTTGTCTTCTCCCTAAGTCATTCCTCTGAAAATGCTCTAAGTATATATTGAGACCAACCTCTTCATTTCATCTGAACTAAGTGTAACTTAGTTCACACTAATTATTTAAGTTAATTGCAATGCAAGATATATTTCTAAATAAAGTAATTTCTCAGGAACTATGAATTAAGAATTCATATATCTTTGGGGATTCAATAAACATATTGTTCTTTTTATTATACTGTTTTCTCTAATATCCAATTCTATCACATGTTGTATGACACTGTTGAATGTTAAGGAAATACATCTCACATAAAAATGAGATTTGATTCTGCTTAAATAAATGGCTGATTTTCCTAACTCCTCCCTATTTCAGAGGTAACCAAGACCTTGTCAAGAATATACACAAAAGCGTTATGAAGTCCTTCTTCTTGTTTCTGTTTTGTTTTGTTCGTGGACTACACCTAGAACTTCTCAGGACCCACCCTGAGAATCATTCCTGGCAAGGTTCAAGAGGTCATCTGTTGTACCAGGGTTGGAACACTCTTGACTGTATGAAAGGCAAGTACCTTACCTGCTCCACTATCTCTCCATACCCTCCCCCATTTGTTTCATAAAAGAACAATTGGGAGACAAGTTTGATTTGGCACCTTTTGGATATGAAGTTAGTAATATCCATAAAGTCCTATTTCATTTGTTGGTGATTTACATATCCAAATAAATTCATAGTACTGACCTGTGTCACCTCTACACCAGACTGGATACTGTGCTAGGAGAACATAAACTTTGGTTATTCTTCATGATAGAATGTTTTAGCAGATATTCTCTTTATTTTAGACAATAAACACCACAGGCTAAAGAGAACTGGCCGAATAATTGCACAAATGGCGAGGCACAGAGAAGATATAACTAGATGCTCAAAGTGATTCATATTTGTATGCTTCCAGCAAAGCTATCTCACTTATGAAATTAAACAACTGAGATGAACATATTCTTTTGAATATTCAACTCTTTTTTTTTTGCCTCTAGTTGACAATATTATTGTCAGCTACCTCAAAACTCTGGAGAACATAATACACTTAAGTGCTGACTTGGTGGGGCCTCACATGGTTATGGATAATTCTAGAAGCAGAGTAGGGAGGAGAATGAAAATCTCCAAGGAGCTACCAATCATTAAACAGAGATTTTGTGTTTGCAGAGCCAAAACATAGCTACGGGGAAATACCACTGAGGAACATTAAAGAAACATCAGGCTCACTGATAATAAGAATTTCCATCCAAATCTGTCTACCAAATCAAGTGAATCTGCAATAAATATAAACTCACATGAAAGAGACTCTCTCCAGGGAAATCTAACATTTTCCTAGCAGACAGGATTGCTCTGCATAGCAGGCAGTTCACAGGGTGTGTGCCAGCCTGTCTGTCTTTCCTACTGGGATCAGCTTGGAATGTCAGGCCAGGTTCCTCTTCAGACTGAGCTGACATTTTGCCAACAGGAAGCATTAGCTCAGCTGTTCTATCCAAGGACAATAATATGTGTCTCCAATACAAATGAGATAAGAAATGTCTTTCTTTTTTTTCTTTTTGTTTTGCTTTTTTTATGGTTGCTTTTGCTTGTGTTTGTTTGTTTGTTTGTTTTTGGCTACATCTGGGGGTTATTACTGGGCCTATAGCCCTGAACACAGGAAATATTCCTGGAATTGCCTTGGGGACCATATTGGAATGTCCAGATCCAAACCATACTGGCCATATGCATGGCAAGCACTCTACTCTCCCCCCACCCCCCAGACCCTGTACTATCACTCTGGTAACCAATAGAGATAGAAAATTCTCTCTCTCTCTTTTTTTTTT
>PVKC010026408.1:0-16133 GCA_004027635.1 Crocidura indochinensis | reverse complement strand
ACACACACACACACACAACATACAAACAGAAAAGCAATAAAACAAAATTTTTCTGCCATGCTTTCCCTGGCTTTTAGATATGTTGTTTCCTCATGTAAAAAAAAAAATTTTAAGCTCTTCTCTGTGAAAACCCTGATCTTATGCTCTTCTCTCCATAGTTTGCATTGTTGGGAAGAGAGGGTGGTTAAGAATGCTTCCCTGGCTCAGGAGGACTGGTCTATGGTAAGAAGCTTGCCAGAAAGAAGATAGAGTGCAGTTACAGCAGATAAGGGATAATGATGACAACGATATTGGAAGTAATTACTCTGGATAAGAACTGGGTAGCTAAAAGGATGTTAAGTGATATTTATAATACCCCTTCAGTGAAAGTATTGCAGAGTGCCTAAAATGAAAAAATGAAGAGGAGGGAGAGAGAAAGAAGAAAAATATCTGTTATAGAATTAGGTAGACAGATGGGGGAGAGTCATGGGAGAGAAACTGGGGACATTGGTGATGCTCTAGTGAAAGAATGGGTGTTGGGACATTGTATGGCTGAAATTCAATCATAAGCAATTTTGTAACTATCATAATGATTCAATTTAAGAACTTTATTAAAAATCTAGGGGCCAGAGAGATAGCATGGAGGTAAGACATTTACCTTACATGCAGAAGGTCAGTGGTTCAAATCCCGGCATCCCATGTGGTCCCCTGAGCCTGCCAGGGTGATTTCTGAGCATAAAGTCAGGAGTAACCCCTGAGCACTGACAGGTATGACTCAAAACAAAAAAAAAAACTAACGATATTTTAAAAGGAATTCTCCCCTGAAGTCCAAATCTATTCAAACTTCCTTTAACAGTTTTTATCGTCCCCTGTGCACACCTTTCTGCCATCTATTAGGGACACATTTATATTTATATATAACATGTCTGTTTATATTTGTAGATATAATGACTACATGTTTAGCTCCTTATAATCCAAAGCTTCAAGAATAGAGACTTGTGTTGAGAGAGAGAGACAGAAAGAGAGAGAGAGAGAGAACGTGCATTTAGATAATAAGACTAAGACTATTATACTTAGAAAGGCCTTCCTGTGGGCCGGAGAGATAGCATGGATGTGGTGCATTTGCCTTGCATGCAGAAGGACAGTGGTTTGAATCCCAGCATCCCATATGGTCCCTCGTGCTATTTCTGAGCATAAAGCCAGGAGTAACCCCTGAGCACTGCCAGGTGTAACCCAAAAAAGAAAGAAAGAAAAATAAAGGCCTTCTTGTAAGACTGTCTTTAGCTGATGGTGATCTGACAGGCAAACAGTTTTTATATTGATATGATCAGTTTAGTTTACTAGGCCTGTTTGTGAGATGTGTGATTTCTTCTGACCTATGTGGTTGCAATTTGCAGTATAATCTACCCCTTCCCTTTGGGGAATCTGGAATTTTGGAACATGCTCTTCAGAATGTGCCTCCATGACCAGTTCCCAGTTAACACTGTGGAGTAGTGTCTCTGCTGGCTTTCATGGGCATTGCATATATATTGCTGCATTTTACTACTGAGTGCATTTTATGTATGCTCTTCATGGTGGGAAAGAAATCATAAGGAGGGGCCCGGGAGCATGGAGGTAAGGCGTTTGCCTTTCATGCAAAAGGTCATCGGTTCGAATCCCGGTGCCCCATATGGTCCCCCGTGCCTGCCAGGAGCAATTTCTGAGCATGGAGCCAGGAGTAACCCCTGAGCACTGCCGGGTGTGACCCAAAAACCAAAAAAAAAAAAAAAAAAAAAAAAGAAATCATAAGGAACTTGCACATGATTTCTCCAGACTATATGTATATATGGACTATATATGTACATATATATCTCCCCCCCTACTCTCTTACTTTAATAAATATAATTCTAAATACAAGTACTTTGAGGTCTTATAGCAAATTCTCAAACATGAAAGTGGTCTTGAGACTGCCCTTAACAAGCTATCTCATCTCCAGAACATTACACGATACTTGTTATTTAGTAAGTAGTAGAAGCTAAAGCTAAGTTTATCCTAAGAAAATTCTCAAAAGAACTGAAAGATATATGTATAACCTAGTAAGCCAAATAAAGAATCGATGGCCCTCCACAAAAAAAAAAAATCATTCCTAAAATTTAGCATGTCAAAGACCATCCTATTTTTATTCTCACTAAGATGTAGTTTCTGTATTACAAGTGAGGTTGGGTGGGGGTCTAGAAAGGAAACTAAGCAATGGGCAAGAACCTTTCACCAGCTTTTTCACCTCCTGTGTTCCCTACTGTGTGTTTACATTGGCCTATCTAATTCTACAAAGTTGAAGGAAAAGCCTGATCAAAGCCAAAGAGTTGTTAGCACTGTTGTTCCAAGAACTCTTAACTTTACAAAAGGAAAAAATTCAAAAGCAAGTCAGAAATGTAGTATTAAAGTGAAGTATTGCACTCAAGAATCAAAGTGCAAGAATAACCAACCTAAAGAGAGTGGTATCGTTGGAATAACAGACCATTCATGAGAAGTGAAAGTAAACGCTCAAGAGTCAAAGTGCCAGCATACTCTAGAAAGGGCAGAGCCATTTCTGCACACATGTCTAAGTTCTATATGTACAGAAACGAGGCGAATTAGTAAAGTACAGAATATACATGTGGTTTTAGAAAAGAGGCATATTTGGGGAGTGTTTTCTCAGACTCAAAGCATATTCAAATTCTAACTATATTTGGTCAGTTCCTGGTTACCATGACACTTGTGAATGGCTATTGTCTGATTGGGTGTAATTTATAAAATGTAAACGTTTCCACCTTTTGGTACCCAGCATTTGTAACTCATTAACTTTGTTGGCAGAGACATACCAGGCTTCCTGGCTGTATGTGCCAGTTTAGCACCCCCCAAAAAAAGATCAAAGATGAAAAGAGGAGGTGTTGTTGACATGTTAATATACAGAGTAGAAGTGACTGTTTAGTTTTTTTTTGTTTTTTTGTTTTTTTTGTATAAGCATATAGATGTTTGCTTAAGGGAATAACAGAAGGTTGTAGTTATTAAGCTTTGTAGAGTCTACACAAGGGAAAATTTTTCACAAAGGTTAAATTTTGTGATTTCTTCCCCATCTATCTAGTCATCTGTAAACCACATTTACACTAGCTAGTCTCTGATTCATGTGAATAGTGTGAAATCTAGTTTCTTTTTGTGTACTTCTTAACTTTGTCTGCACGATGAAAATTATCAGAAAGCTTTAAAAGTGTGGATACAGGTACAATCTCCAGAGAGGATTATATAATTGATCTTGGGTTTTATCTAGTCATTGGGATTTCAAAATGAAGCCCTGTCTTTCACCCCACTCACCTTTTCCTCTCCAACTCCTAACTCCCTGTCTTTAATGATCATATTCACAATCTCAGGTTTCCACTGGAAGCCAATCTATTCTTTGTTTTTAAAGACTTCTTAAGTGTTCCATATTCTGGGGCCAAAGTGATAATACAGTAGGTAGGGTGCTTGTTTTTCACACGGCTGGCCCAAGTTTGATCCCCAACATCCCCATATGATCACCTAAGATTCCCAGGAGTGATCCCTGAATACAAAGCTAGGAATAAACCCTGAGTACAGCCAGGTGTGTTTCCAAAATAAATAAAAAGTTCCATGTTCTTGTTTCCCAGCTCACTACTCAGGAACCTTGACAAAAGGAAGAAAATACACTTGATTCACATGTATACAACCCTGGTGTTTCAGCCTTCAAAAAAAAGAAAAAAGGAAAGAATTGCATCTTTTATCTCAAGCATACAAAAGAGAAGGGCAATTAGGACAAGTTCTTAAAAGAATTCAAAACCATAAATATTGGGCAATTTTAGCATGAGTTGTGACTAAAATATACTTAATAGCATTAAATAAAATAACTCATAAGAATATTGCTTTAATAATAACCAAAAGTCTATATACATACAAACACATTTCACTTTGCATATGATAAATCTAGTGTTGAATATTTGGTAGGAGCCATTATAATGGAGAAGATAGCTATGTTCCTTTCTTATCTTAGAGAAGTACTCTCCTCCAAGAAATGCCAGCCCATCTACTAGCTATTTTCAAACTCTTTGCTAGTGAAGAAAATCGACTCTGAGATGCATTAGCTGTTAATTGACTACAGTACTCTTTTACCTTGGTAGGATCCAGCATGGCTGCTCAAACACTGTGATAGGGGATTAATAAATTGAGTATGGTAAGATTGTCCATGAGATTAGCTTTAGGATGGAATTGTAAATTTTTCAAACAGAATAGAAAATTCATAAAAAGAAAGACAAGCATTGTCAGGTATGGACTACAGCTCCATGGGAAATGTAGGCCAGAACTGGAAAGACAGAACTTAGCTAGAACTCTTGTCTAGGTAGAAAGCTCTGCATGAGGCAGATTGGGAGAAACCCTTAACAACCAACTTAGAACAAAGAAGTGGCACACATGTGTTGCCTGGGTATATGGTGTCCAAGCACATATTACCCACATCTCCCCTCTTGAGATATGTACTTTCTTCCTATCATGCTGTAATGCTGCTATGTGTAACTAGTGTCAAAAACATTGGGCACCAGATTTCACAGCTGCCTTGGTCCAGATACATTAGAGAATTTCTCGGAATTCTTTCAGGAAAGTGAGTGCATGGAGTTGGTGGATTATGAAAAACAGGAGCCACACAAAGTTGTGTGGGAGAACAATGTTCTGGTTTATTACACAAATATCAGGGGTATATATGAAGGATTTTTGCCAGTCACAGTTTTTTTAAGTATGTAAAAAAAAATGCTCACATTTTGTTTCTTTTAACAGTAAAATATATCTCTTTTGTTATCAGTTTACATTGTTTGATCGTCAAAAATAATTCACATGCAGGTAGTCTGCTGACCTTATGAATAGATATATTTCAATTAAGAGCCCAGAGGATGACAAGAGGGTAAATTTTAACATCTCAAAGTTGTTCCTTCCTGGCCAGGTTCTAAGTGTCAATTCTGTTGTAGATTAAAGGATTTAGCAAGAAGCTAGGTTTTCCTATCAAGGTTCCTTTTTACCTGAAGGAGCAGGTTTTTGCTTTTAAGGCTATTGCAGATAATTAACTTTAGTAAATATTTAATATTTAAAATTTTTTTTTTGGTTTTTGGGCCACACCCAGTGACGCTCAGGGGTTACTCCTAGCTATGCGCTCAGAAGTCGCTCCTGGCAGGCACAGGGGACCATATGGGAACCAGGGGATCGAACCGTGGTCCGTCCTAGGCAAGGCAGCAGGCACCTTACCTCCTGCGCCACCTCCCGGCTCCCTAATATTTAAAATTTTTAAATAGCAAATGACTTTACTATGTGCCCTCCTGACATTTGCTTGCAATAAATCATGAGAGAATTCAGAAGACTCAGTTTTCTACTTTGGAGAATCTCTTAGGTATATTTCACTTTTCTCTGGCCAGTATTATGACTTAGAAGGCGCAGTGGGAATTCCCAGATAGGTTGTAATTGGAACCTGTACTCTAAGGAGACTTCACAAAGGTTAACGTAAGGTACCCGTGACCAGTCCAGGGGTGCTAGGTGGGGACAGGCCCAGGCAGGCCTGAGTCAAGTATTTACACACACATCCAGGTGTGAAGAAAGGTGTTCGCTTTCAAAGCCAATCAAGTCAAGTTTTCCACTGTTAGTAAACATACCAGAGGCAACTAATTGCTGGCTGGGCACTTAACCTCCATTGCTCTTTCACCTTTCCAATGCAAGCATTTACATTTCCACAGAGAAAGACTTGTTTAAAAAAAAAAAAAAAGTGGTGGGTTATATAGCTCTAGGAAACTGGCTTCCAGTTACTCTGCCCACAGGTTTATAAGACCAAGGAAGTTCATAAAGTAGAATTGTAACCAAATATACTTAAAAGATGTGCATTTTTGACATTTTGAAAACAAATATTCATTTGTGATCTATATGGTCTCATTTGGCATGCATTCTGTGAGTCAGACAAATAGTTTTGGTAGCCCATATTCCATGTTCAATGGTTTGCTCTACCAACTAGTTTATAAGTCAAGGAAGTTCATAAACTAATGTTACCAGGAACGTATAGGGTTAGACAATATCAAATGCCAGTACTACTGGTGAAAGTATGATTCTATCTGGGTTCTATACATCTCCTAAGAGAGATGTTAGAGAATTAGATCTAGAGAGAATGATAGAAAGTTGATTGAAAGATGAAAGCCAAAGAAGAGTACTTGCCAGGATGTTTTGAGAAAACTAGCTCAGGAGTACGTCACTGAATCTTGTTTGTGGGTTTATCTGATCATACCTTCCTGTTTGAGAGTGATATTCCCATAGTTGTCCTACTGCTACATTATTTCTCTAATTAGGAAAGTCATGATTGAGGTAGTCTTACCAGCCAGGATGCTCAAATTCATAAGAATCCTGAGTTTGGGCATACTTGAAGTTTGAGATCCCACATCACAGGGTGTGTTTCTTTCTAGGCAATTCCCCATATGTACCCTGAGTCAATCTCTGGGCTCTAGCTGAGCCACTATGACCACAGTGAACGTCTCAACCTGATCAATTTGATGAAACTCCTACATTAATAAAGGAAATTGGAAGCCAATTTGTTTTTAAAAAAAGGAATTTTTTTCTTTATTTAAACACCGTAATTACAAACATGACTAGTTAAAAAAGGAATTTTTAACTTACAATACAGGTACATTCTTCCTTGTAGCAGCATATTGTGAGTCAGAACCTCTCAATGCAAAAATGGCCAAAAATCACATGAGAAATGCTTCTTGTTATTAATCATCAGGGAGATCAAATCAAAACAACAAAGAAATATCATCTCATACCACAGAGACTATCACACATCACAAAAAATAACGAGTACTAGTGTGGATGCTGGGAGAAAGGGACTCTCATGCACTGCTGGTGGGAAAGCAAGTGGTCCAGCCTTTTTTGGAAAATAATGTGGACATTCCTCAAAAATCTAGAAATTGAGCTTCCATATGGCACAGCAATACCATTCCTAGGGACATACCCTTTGAACACAAAAACACAATACAAAAATGCCCTCCGCATATCTATGTTCAGTGCAGCACTATTTACAACAGCCAGAATCTCAGAACAACCCAGGTACTCAACAACAAATGAGTGGCTAAAGAAACAGTGGTACATCTACACCATGGAATACTATGTAGTCATTAGGAAAATTTAAGAAATGTCTGAGGAAAAGTGTAGAATCTTTCATTTTCTGGAATGCCATTCACCCCAAATCTGCACAAATTGTTCAAATGTTCACAACTGAGGAAGTTCTCCAGAGCCACGCCCTTTGCAGGACTTTCAGAGTGGCTCCTTCCATAGACATGACTGCTGGACACACTGACAAATAAACTAACTTTTCAGATCCTCTAACATGCCTATATGGTTGGAACAGTAGTGCCAATGTTTTGATTTTCTCATTTAATAGTCAACCCCCTTTCTCATGTTATTTCCATGAGTGTTGTGAATGAAAACACAGGGACCAGGATTCAGAAGGAATTGAAGGTGATACTAAAATAAAGGGGATCAAGCAATGCAATATATGGAAGTTAAATTGGCTCATCAATGTAACTAGGAATTCATTTTCTAATTCTGTAAGAAAATGCACAGATGTGGATGGTACATATGTGTCTTGTATATATGTACCTTGTATATATGTGCATATACACAGTATATGTGTATTATATATTTATGCATATATGTGTTTCTGTATGTTCCAATATGTATGTAAACATGTACATGTATTTGCACTGAATTATTCAAATCAAAAATACATATTGCACAGCTTAATTTATAAGGCAGTATGTGCTTTGCAAGCATTATCTCATCAATCATCAAAATATTTCAAAGTAGGCATTATAATATTTTATTGTACTAAGAGGAAACCAAGAGTTCAAAGGTGGAACATGATTTGCACAATCCATCAAGCCACAGAGCCAGATTCCAAATCTAGTGGCTTAGTGCCAGTGCCCCCACATCATGCTGAAAAGCTATCATGTTATTATTTAGAAAAGTCAGAAAAGTATGGAGAAAAAAAGAAAGTCAACCATAATTCTAACTCCTAAAGATGATCACTATTAACATTTTTTGTCTAAATCAGTGGCTTGCAACCATTTCTCCACCCCAGTGCATCTGGGGACTATGACTCATTTCTATGTGTAAATGTGGCTCTGTCTGAAAAAAATTTCTCAAGGGCATAAAGAGTGTAATCTGAAAAATCCCACATGTGTTTTTTATATAATCTACTGTCTTATTTATTTCTTTTAATACGTGACATGATTTTTCCAGGTTCACATTTCCACAATCAGGTATAAAAAAGTTTATCCTGTTATTGGATGATGAATGGAAAACCTTTCTGCAAATCTGCATCTCAATTTGTTTTTTTTTCCCTTATGGATGTATCTTTGCCATTTATTTTAAAATCTTATTCAAAATATTAAATAATACAATTTCAGAGATGATACAAAAGTTCTCAATAAAACAGTTCAAGTGCATTTCCATGTGCTTCCCCCTTCCTTCCCAGGACAGTGCATCGTCTACTCAAGGGAAACAATGGGTGGCTGCTTGTCAGCTCTATACACACCATGTCCAATGGTCAACCATGTTCTGAAGTGAGTGCTTGATGTCTATTAGGGGTCATACTTTCTAAAAAGTTGAGATATCACTCATTACTCAACTAGCATTCAAATCATATATTTATGATTTATGGGTTAAAAAACACAGGAAATAATTAGCAGTTTTTAAAAAAAAGGATATATATATATACATATATATATCCTTTATATATACAAGCAACTTCATTCAAAAACAATTTGAAGATCCAAGATACAATATAATTTAAATGACATCAGTCCCTAAGATTTATTCAAAATTACAAAATAATAAAGAGAACAAATCGCATATGTAATTTTTAATTATGGCCCTTGCTTGACCTTTTGGAGGAACAAGCCTGTGCTATAGTAAATTGCTAACTAAAATTGTAAACATATGTGACATTTTGCCTCAATTTCTAACTCTAATTTAATTCAGCAATTTAATCCAAAAATGGCATCGCAATATGCACTATGAAATAGTATGCTATGTCCACTGCAAATTTCAGACTTTATTTCCAAAATTTCTAAATATAGGGGCCTGGCGGTGGCACTGAAGGTAAGGTGCCTGCCTTACCGTGCTAGCCTTGGACGACCGTGGTTCGATCCCCTATGCCCTACATGGTCCCCCAGGCCAGGCCAGGGGCGACTTCTGAGCGCATAGCCAGGAGTAACCCCCGAGCGTCACTGGGTGTGACCCAAAAACCAAAAAAAAAAAAAAAATTTCTAAATATATTGTTATAATACTGTGGTCAGTATGAGTAATATCATCTTATATTAGGTTTAAATTATCCAAAAACAACCAAAGTGATTTTCCTGGAAGGAAAAGAAAAAAGTGACTTTTATACAAAAGGTTATTATACATCCTATATATTACAGTTTGGAAGCACAAAGAAATATGTGACTGAAATAGTTTTTTTTGGATGGTATAAAAAGAAACTGAATCAGTGGTACCAGTTTTGGTAAAATTCAGATAAAAGTTGAGATCTTTTAAAAGTAGCATTACTAATACTTTCAAAATAAGTATAATAAAGATACTTAAAACAATAAAAAAAATTACAGTTAATGTTTAGTTCTACATTTTGAAAACGTGATTGACTTTAACTCTAAATATATAGATAAAAATTATATACTTGGGGCCGGGCGGTGGCGCTGGAGCTAAGGTGCCTGCGCTAACCTAGGACGGACCACAGTTCGATCCCCCGGTTCCCCATATGGTCCCCCGTGCCTGCCAGGAGCGACTTCTGAGCGAATAGCCAGGAGTAACCCTTGAGCGTCACCGGGCGTGGCCCAAAAACCAAAAAAAAAAAAAAAATTATATACTCATTTGTGGCATTAAATTTCCAAAGCATCAAGCAAAATAAGAGAGACCTATCTCTCATTAAGTACCAATTAATTGCACAGGCAAACATCTGTACAATAACATATAAAAAGTCAAGCAAATAAAATTATATAATAAGCACACTCAAATCACAGTGCTTTAAAATATATAATCATTGATAATCTTCAGAGAAGGTATTGCTTTGTTAACATTCTGATCTAAACGATGATATTCCACTTTTTTGGAACAAAGACTACCACACCATTTCCTGCTTTGAGCTAGAAGGAAAGTCTTTTATTGTGATAGGTAATGTAAACAATTGCAATACAAAACGCAAAAATAATAAGATGAGAAAAGAAATGGTTATCTTTCTCTTCTACATGTGAAGATGGAGTCTTAAAGAACCTCACTGACTGTTCCATTTCCATGTAGTTCCTGTTTTCTTCCAAGACCCCATTGAACTCATTGTTTCTAGGGCTCATGGGCCAGCCATAGTCTCCATTGTCCAGATTGTGGGAACTATTCAGGGTGAGAAAGTCCTCATCTTCAATGCTAGGCTCCTCATTATTGTCAACTTCCTCTTGGAAGAGAGCAGCAATAGGTGAGGGATTTGGGGCAGTGGATGGCCTTCCACTTTTCTTTGTGCTGGTTGTGAGCTGGAGAGTGGGGCTGGCTTGGGAAATAGGTTTGGTTTGGTTTGGTTTTCCTGTGTTGAAATATTCATATTTGTGGTTGAATCTTCTGACCATTTGGTTGGATGAATTATTCTCTGATAAAACATTGGCCATAGTAATAGATGCCAGCAAGAGTGTCATGCCCAGCCCCATGAGACAGCATTGCTCCCAGCGCCACCCTCATCCTCTCCAGAGTGGCAGTGGCCATCTGCATCTCTATTTGTACCCCTGTTGGCCAGTTATTTTTTTTTATTTGGGAAAAGCTAGGTAAAATTAGATTTGATTTTTCCAATCATAGTTTTAAAATTTCACAATTAGAAGATTGTATAATAACATATTATAGTAAATGTATTAATACAAGACGAGGAAAACAAAATCAATCCCTCTTTAACCAGTTTTTTTTTTTTAAAAAAAATGTTTCTATCAGAGAGGCTGGAGAGATAATACAATAGGTAGAAAACCTTTTTACCCTGAGCCAGGGGTAGCCCGCCAAAAAAAATCTGGTCAGAAGTTGATCAAAAGTTTAAGAATGCTTTTCTGAATTATATTAAAGGTTTTTAAAGAAAATATATTTCTAAGTATATTAAAGTTAATATACTTAAGGAACTAATAGAATGAATAGATATTTGTATTTCTCATATTTGTTAATCACAAAGAAAATAGTAGAAACTTTAGGTTTTATTTTGTAAACTATTTCTAAAACTTGGGAATCCTGAACTATCAAAATGATACTTGTTGAATCTGGGAAGGTGTGAGAAATTTATCTGTAAACTGCATTTTAATAATTTTTAGTATATGTATTAATACGAGATGAGAAAAATAAAATCAATCCTCTTGACAAGTTTTCTAAAAAATGCTTCAAATAATTTAAATAATTTAAAATTCTTTTTGATGTGTTACTTAAAATAAAACATTTAACAGATTGTTTTAGGGGAATTTGTTATATACTAATGTCTGATTGGCATTGTAATCCAGAAGTTACAAGGACAGTTGTATAAGAAAAAGAGAACTAACCATAAAAAGAGACAGACTTGCAAGTTGAATAGTGATTCTGACCTGAGCTGACTTATAGACAAAACTTCAGATGGACTGGGAAGAAGAATCAGCCATTAGAACAAGTAGAGTTAGGATAATGTAAAAGTCAACATATTAAGAAGGAACGTATGTATATTTGTAAGGGGAACAGTAGGCACTCTCAATTGAACAATATTCAGTGACATAAACAGAATAAAATGCTATTTGTACAGAAAAGAGTGGAGAAATATCATCAGGATATATGGTTTTAATAAAATAATAAAAGAATACAGAACTCTGTTAAGAAAGTCTTTAGTGCCCAGTCTCAAATGACCAGATTGAGTTAGTCAGTACTCTGGGATCCTTTTCACTCCTTAAGGTGTTGCCAAGCCCTGTTGTGGCTCAATCAGAGTTAAAGAATGTTTAGTATCTCTCAAGCAGTGGGTTGTCACATAGTCCTAGTAGTAAGGTAACTGGATATCTTGGATAATTCTCTCTAGTTTTTTCCATTGTTTTGAAGGCCTTACTGTGCTTATAGTTTATTGTATCTGGCTGACCCAATTGACTTGGTCCAGGAGATGATGCTTCTGTATTTTGTTTAGAACAAGCCATTTGAGACAGATTTGTAACTTTAGCCTACTTCTGTGCTTCGTACAGTTGTTTTCTGTTGGTTTTTTTTTTAAATAAGATATCCAGGGGATAGAGATAAACTATAATGGGTAGGGTATTTGCCTTATACTATCTGGCTTGAGTTTGATCCTGAGAATCTCATATGGTCCCTGAGCACCTCCAGGACTAATACCTGAGTGCAGAACCAGAGTTAAGCCCTGAGCTTCACGAGGTGTGGCCTAAAAATTGAAGATCTTCAGGACAAGATGATACATTTAGGGGCCGGGCAGTGGCGCTGGAGGTAAGGTGCCTGCCTTGCCTTGCCTTGTGCTAACCTAGGACGGACCGTTTTTCGATCCCCCGGTTCCCCATATGGTCCCCTGTGCCTGCCAGGAGCGACTTCTGAGCAAATAGCCAGGAGTAATCCCTGAGTGTCACTGGGTGTAGCCCAAAAACAAACAAACAAACAAAAAGATGATACATTTAATATTATTTGTTATTTGTCATATGCAAGTTTTATGTGTTCAATAAAGATAAAAGGGATTAATTTTTCCATACTACAAATTTATATCTTCCTAAGTCAATACAAAACTAGTGTGGTCTAAAACACTTCAGATTTCCCAAAGTTTTTTTTTCCCACCTTTTGGATAAGATAAAAGAAGTCATAATCAGAAGCATACTTGTAACTTTTTAGTGATATTTTAGTTCCCAGTAAGTTAGTAAAGTTTTGTCTCTTGAAACCTCTGGTTTTGTAAGTTTTATGCATTCTCTGGAGCTCCCATGAACTTTCAAAATAGCACATTTTGACCTAAAGAAACTCTTCCAAATTCCTATTTTTACTTGCTTTATTTTGTGATTTGCTTAGTTAAAAAGTCCTTTTTCTAAGGACAGATATAGGAAGTAAGGTAATTGCCTTGCCTTGATGGATGGCCACTGTTCTAACCCCAGGATCATATGTGATTCTCCATCACCTAAGCACAGAATTAGAATATCACTGGGTATAGACCCAGCACCTTACCAGAAAGACTTCTGGAAGATATAAAGTTTTATTAGTTTGGTTTTGCTTTTTTGTTTGTTTGTTTTAATTTTCAGACCATACCTGGCAGTGCTCAGGCAAGGCTCCTACCAAGGCTCCAGCAACTATATAGGGTGCCATGGATTGAACTTGGGTCTACCAAGTGCAAAGATCTACCATGTGCCCTACTCGTTGTACTGTTGCTCCAGTATCCTATTTTCCAAGTTTGAATTGATTTCAGCTTTAGTCCAAAAGGCTGCATGCAGAAGAAATTTAGGGAGTGCTAAGGCCCAATATCTGGACTAAAACTATCTGAGTTCTTCAGTGGCAGAAGAGCACAATGACAAGATTGGGGGCAATTATATTTTGATACTATGGACAGTTTGGGATTGGAAATAGGGCTCAGGGGTAATATATATGCTTTGTATGTGGGAGCCTCTGGATTTGATATCCAGTATTTTCCTCTAAATTAAAAAATAAAATATAGGGCCCGGAGAGATAGCACAGTGGCGTTTGCCTTGCAAGCAGCCGATCCAGGACCAAAGGTGGTTGGTTGAATCCCGGCGTCCCATATGGTCCCCCGTGACTGCCAGGAGGAGCTGTTTCTGAGCAGATAGCCAGGAGTAACCCCTAAGTACCGCCAGGTGTGAACCAAAAAAATAAAATAAAATATAAATAAACTTACTTTGGGGAACATTAAAAGGTGACTTATCACAGAATGTTTGGGGCTGCAAGTGAACTATTTCCTTAAATTGGATACTTTATGGGACAAGGGAGGTGGGAGGAACATAATAAGTTTTGACTTTTATTTAGCTCTTCTCTGTTTAAGCTACATCAACTAGATGCATCTGGCATGAGGACTTTTATTAACAAAGCACATGAACAGGTAAGTATCTTTGAGGCTTCTTGTGACAGAGGAGAGTGCCACTCAGAGACAAAACTATAATGTGAAGCACAGTCAGGCAGATCTGACACCAAATTCTTCCACTTACATCTGTGCCTGCCTCCCATCTGTAAAATACAGATAATAATAGCACCTACCTCATACCCACAAGATGAGAGCAGGAGGCTGGAGCTTGGCACACACCCAATGCTCGGGAGGGAGCACTCGGCTGATGATGTCACCATAGTTTTGTGGCAAGAGCAGCTGAGCAAGAAGCTGCAGCCGCCTTGGGAAGACATCAAGCTGCTCCCAGCTTCTCTTCTTAAGGCTCAGAACACCCTATTCAAGGAAAGCAGGTAAACACAATGAAATAAACTCTGTAGATTTGCCTTTGGAAGCAGCAAAATGGATTTGCAGAGCAGGGTAGCAGCTATTTGAATGTACTTTGTGACCCATTCCCTAAGGACTCCTTCCAAGGGATGAGTTCAGTGCTGCCTTGACATATCATTATCACCTTTTTGTAGTTCAACAGCCATAGGATCTATGAACTCTCATCACACAGTTCATTATTCCTAGACTTCTGTGCCCTCTTGAAGCGTATCCTATTTATTTAAGCATCCCCCTAGAGCAAGGGCTGCCTTTGTCCCCAAGACACACGGCCAGTGGTGTAAAACCTCTGCATCTGTCAGATTTCTTCATGTGGAACATAATTGCCTGATTTCCATTTGAAAGTACAGCCCTGACATTACAACGACATAAACCCACCAGTGATAACAATGATGTTCTGACACCTACAAGGGGCTGGGAGAGGGGGCACGATGCCAGAATAAATATGTGTCTCAAATGAGGGCTCCCCTTCCAGAACCCAGGTTTGAGTTTACAGCTGCAAATGAAGTGTTCCTTGGGCACAACCACAGATTTAAAAAAAAAAATTAATTAAAAATAAAAATAAAGCAATAAAAGAAGAAGAAGAGGAAAGAAAGAAAAGAATCAAGAAAGAAACTAACAGATTAGCATCAGCATGAGTCTGGTGGAGCCAGATGGCTCGCTGCGGAAATCGAGCTTTCTCACTTGCTTCCAGTAACCTCGACAAGCAGACTTGAAGCCTGTTGAGAGGGGAGAGGCATGATCTCATTCCCAGCCAGGCACCCGATTCGCCTTCTTTCTCTCTCACAAAACTCTAACTGAAAGAAGTTGGAAAGGAAGAATGGGTGAAAGAGAAAGATGAGGGCTACAGGAAGGTGGACTGTTGTTGGGAATGAGCCAGTTGCGGGCCAGGGGAGGCCGAGACCCAAAGTCCAGCCAGGTATGGATATTCTAAACCCAGGTTCAAGTGTCAAAAGTGAAAGCACCATTCACTGAGAGAAAGGGACTGGAGGCACCTGACACATTCCTGCCCTCTTCCTCTCTGTCCTTAGCTTTGCTTTCATGACTTAGTGGCATGGTGTGTCCAAGGTTGGGTGGTGGCAGGGTTGTCAGGGAAAACCTCAATGCTTACAAAACGTTGTATTCTCCCAAGGAGTTTGGTGGATAAATATGGGTTTCAAGTTCTTACTGATAGTGAAATGAACCTGATGGGTGGTAGGTGTGGGGAGGCTCTTCTGGTGATAGGTTAAAGCTTAAGGTGCCTTAGTCCTTCTCATTCCAAGTCCTCCTTCACTCTCCTTCCCTGCTTAGCAGAGTGTTTCCAGCACATGAACCTTGGACAGATGAATATAGGGTTGACATCATTGTAGGGATGCAAAGGCCCAACATTTGCAATGGGATATCTCACCTCCCAACCCTAGCTGAACACAAATTCTCCTGAGGACTCAAACCTGTGAAAGAATCTCTGGAAGAAAAATTCTCAGGAGGGGCCGGCAAGGTGGCGCTAGAGTTAAGGTGTCTGCCTTGCAAGCGCTAGCCAAGGAAGGACCACAGTTGGATTCCCCGGTGTCCCATATGGTCCCCACAAGCCAGGGGTAATTTCTGAGCACTTAGCCAGGAGTAACCCCTGAGCATCAAACGGGTGTGGCCCGAAAAAACAAGCAAAAACAAAAAAACAAAA
>PVKC010026407.1:0-16117 GCA_004027635.1 Crocidura indochinensis | reverse complement strand
TTGTTTCTGCTATGTAAGGAGAAAATAAGAAATCAGAAAACTGGTAACAGGGCTGTGCAGAGCCCTAAACTAAATACCTCATGCAACCTTAGCTTTAGAATAATGGATATGTGTTCAAATGGGGGTAAGCATTGGTAGAAGGAAGGAGGTACAGATAAAGGGACTGGTGTTAGAAAATTGTATGCCTGAATCCAATCATGGGTACTTTTTAAATTCATAGTAACTAAATAAAAATAATTTATTTTTAGAATTTAGGCCACACTTTGGTTTTTGGGTCACACCCGGCAGTGCTCAGGTACTCCTGGCTCCATGCTCAGAAATTGCTCCTGGCAGGCACGGGGGACCATATGGGGCACCGGGATTCCAACCGAAGACCTTTTGCATGAAAGGCAAACGCCTTACCTCCATGCTATCTCCCGGGCCCCAGAATTTTGGCCACACTTGGCAGTGCTCAGTATTTAATCCTGACTTAGAGCTCAGGAATCACTCCTGTGCAGGGTCAGAGAACCAAATGAAATAAAAGGGATTGAATCTGTGTTGGCCATGTGCAGGGCAAATGCCTTACCAGCTATACTATCTCTCCAAACCCGAAATCTCTCCAAGCCCTTCAATAGACAAATGGCTAAAGAAACTGTGGTACATATACACAATGGAATATTATGCAGCCGTCAGGAGAGATGATGTCATGATATTTTCCTATACATGGATGTACATGGAATCTATCATGCTGAGTGAAATAAGTCAGAGGGAGAGAGAGAGAGAGACGCAGAATAGTCTCATTCATCTATGGGTTATAAGAAAAATAAAAGTAATTTTTGCAACAATACTCAGAGACAATGAGAAGAGGGTTTGGAACTTCCAGCTCACTTCATGAAGCTCACCACAGAGTGGCGAGTGCAATTATAGAAATAACTACACAGAGAACTACCATAATCATGTGAATGAATGAAGGAACTGGAAAACCTGTCTGGAGTACAGGTGTGGGTGGGGTGGGATGGAGGAAGATTTGGGACTTTGGTGGTGGGAATGTTGCACTGGTGAATGGGGTGTTCTTTACATGACTGAAACCTAATCACAATCATATATGTTATCAAGATATTTAAATAAAGAAAAAATCAAATAAAAAAAAGAAAAGAAACTCACAGAAAATTTACATGAGGTCAGACACTTGTTTTTTTTTTTTTGTTGTTTTTTTGGTTTTTTTGGGCCACACCCAGTGAAGCTCAGGGGTTACTCCTGGCTATGCGCTCAGAAGTCGCTCCTGGCAGGCACGGGGGACCATATGGGAACCGGGGGATCGAACCGTGGTCCGTCCAAGGCTAGCGCGGTAAGGCAGGCACCTTACCTGCAGCGCCACCGCCCGGCCCCCAGACACTTGTTTTTAAACTTAGTCACATGCTTAATGAGTTGATTTTAGTAGTTAATTTTAATAGGCAATTTAATCTTTGTGAGCATCAATTTCACCTGGTTGAAATCATTACAATGATACAATTCATATCTCCTTCTAGCATGCATAATATGGATAAAAGAAATTTGAATAAGTATAGAACATATATAATCATAAGCTTTTCTTGCTGTTTTTATCCACTAACTGGGGCCAGAGAAAGAATAAATGAATGAAATTTATATATAATCTCAAATATACTTTTGTAAATAGTTTTATGGTCTTTTCTATACAACCAGTATTTGCAAGAAACAGACAAAATGAGCCAATATTAGCCTTCTACAAGGATACTAAAAAGCATAAATGTTCATTTAGTCTCTTGATATTCTTCAAGGAAATAACTAAAGAGAATGAAGAATATCAAGAACTTAATTAATTCTCCAAATGAATAGGCAGGCCAAATATCAAAATATAGACAAGTTATTTTTACATAACATGTTCTTCTTTAAAACTAATTTACAACTTTAGCTATTATTGCCTACAAAGACTAAATACACAAGTAGTATTTGATTAATGTAGAGCAAATACAATTTTGAATATCTGTTGTTAGTTTTTACATTAAATTAATAAATAATTAAGGAGTTAATAATAGATAAATTATTGTTTTTAAATAAGTTTGAATCTCAGTATCTATAGAATTATATAATAAGTATACACCAAAAAATTATTAAGAGTTCTTTTAGCTATTGCCCCAAAAAAGATTCAGAGTTCCATTCCAAACCAGTTAGAATTAATTCATTTTATTTTTTTATTTGAGATTATTATCTCTGCTCAATAAAGTTTTTCCAATAGTGTATAAGTACTTATATATATTATATATATAATATATATATACAATAATATATATATATACAATAATAATATATACAATAAATATACAATCTTCTTTATAACAAATACTAGGCAGAGAAACTACAAGATTGAGGAAGCACTGTAACAATTAACTGTACCTGAAAAGTCTGGGGAGGATTCTTAAATTTGACATTTTAAGCTGAATTTCAAACCCTTAAATCAAGTTTGCTATTTATAAAGTAATAAAAGAGTAGTAAAGGAAAAAGGCAGCTGCACTGCAAAGGCAGTATGCCATGAAAGGCACCAGCATACTAGCAAAACAGTAAGCACAGTGTTGTAGAAATTTAGGATGCAAGGAGTGGAGGATTGAGGGTGCAGACAGTCAAATGAAATACAAATGGGGAAGAGATTAGATCCAATAAATGAAAGGATTTGTTACAATCTAAAGAATTTAGACTTGATTCTATAAGGAGGAGGTTTCCAGTGATCTCTGTGACAAGAAAAAGAAATTATCCAAATTGTTAATTTTCAAATAATAGCATAAATGGAACTACAGAATTTTAATTTTATTATATAGAGACTGGGGCTAAGAATTATTGCTGTCATTCCAGTGATGAATGACAAAATAAGTTTACAAAAGAGGTGTTAAGCCTGCAAATATTCTCTACAGACTTCAATAAGATATGCAGGTGTACAAGATCAAAACTAGAAAAATAATTCAGAGGTGTTGATATTGCAAAATTAAGAATTGGGAGTAGTGAGATTATTCAAATAGAGCAGAAATCAGCATAGTCTTGTCATCTAAGGAAGAGTGCTTTGGCTATTTTAAGTTTTTAAAAATCAGAAAGTTTTATTATGAAGTATTCAGTTCTGATATCATAGCACAGAGAAGCCATAAGCAATATATTAACACATATCTTGTTTCCATTATTTTAAAATATTTTTGTGGACACCTAGATATAAATTAATGCTTATTTTTACATATTGATCTTTGTAATTTTTTAGGCATATTAAATATGTAAAAACTATTCTCATCTCTTACAGCCCTGGAAAAACAAGTGATGTGCTAGAACATGCAAAGAGTCATAATTTTCCAGTTTTAATAATAAAGAAATTATGGGAAGAAAAAGTATCCAAGGGGATCATGACTTGGAACTTAGTGTTTCTATCCAGAGGCAATTGCTCAGCACAAGCAGGCAAACTTATTTTTCTTCACAGTTAACAGAACCAAACAGTGAGACAGTAAATACATAGGTGATGGGAAATGTGATATTGCACCCTAATGTAATATCGTCTAAAATACTCTTCAAAATATTCTTCTAAAATACTTTTAATTAATTTAATTTATTTTTAAATACTTTTTAATTGTAACATATGAGAATTTTATATTATCATCAATATCAGAAACTAAAATCCTTAATGGGCAGTTAGAATCCAAGACCAAAGATCTAAAACCATTTATGTCAGAACTTATAAAAGTAATGAAAGATGATACTGCACAGGAACTGTCTGAGAAACAAATAATATTTTATCTTTTATGGGTGAAAGACAGAAATGAAGCAAAATTTAATTTTGGAAGAGAAATTTCATTTGTTCCTTGCCAAACATTGATGCATAAAGGTAAATAGAAGTCATAGGCACTTCCTTTTCAGATAATATGTAGAATTACTTCACAGCATTTTCTTGTTAAATAACAGTCAGGCCATTCATAAACAATCTTAAATAGAAATACTTTTCAATTCACTGTGGCAAAGAAAGGATGACAGTTTCTCAAGAGCCTTTCTGGAGAGCTCTGTGGGCAGGTGTTGCCCTGCCTTTCAAAGACAGTAATGAAAAGCAAATTTATCTTAAGGTTTCACCATTTATTTGGTTGAGGTACAGTATCTCTGGCCCACACTGAATTTTTAACAGATGAAATATTTCCTAGACCAAGTAATTTGATTCTGTGCAGATAGTAACCACAGGCAATGTAATTAATTTCTTTTATATCTCCAACATAGTAAGTGGATATTCTCTTTCTATCCATAAGACAAAGGCAAACACATATTACTATGAAAGGCAAGGTGCAACATAAAGATTAAGAAATCTATGATAATATGCATCCAAACTATCCATTGTTTCAAAATGAAGTGAAGTATTAAAAATCTATCTTTTATTACCATGTCAATTTCTTGCAAAGTGTACCAAAGATAAAATATATATATTTTGTTGTTGGGTCACACACGGTCATGCTCTGGGGTTTTTCCTAGCTCAGTACTCACGAATTACTCATGGCAGTGCAGGGGAAACCATATGAGATTCAAGGGATCAAACCTAGGTTGGCCACATGCAAGGTAAGCACCCTCTCTGCTGTACTGTTGCTCAAACCATCTAAGACAGATTTTTGTTAACTTCTATTTCTCTATTGGAAAACATTAAATAAACCCTCTGGTAACTGCAAAGTATTGTTGATTTATTCCCAACAATTTTCTTAAATGCTGCAAAATTTTCAAGATTTAAAATGGCCCCAAGAGAGATTAAGGTACTCACTATGCAAGCAGTTGACCCATGTTCCTATGCCCTGTACCACAAATGGTCCTCTGAGCACCACCAGGGGTGATAACTGAGCACAGAAATAGGAGTAAACCCAGTGCAATGCTGATTGTGATGCAAAATATTTAAATAGTTATAATTACTTTAATTTGTAATTGGATTTAATTTAAAATGATTTTGTGTTCTATTTGGGTGTTGGCAGCATTGACAATACTCAGGGATACTGCCTGCACGTTGATTAGGAATTGTTCATCTGAAGGAATCATGAGGTGTTTTGATAAACCCACTTATCTTGCATGCAAAGCATGGGTATTTGCCCTATGAGACATTGTGGTCATCAAAATTACCTTTATACATGAGAAATGCTATCAGCTCAAGTCCTTATTCCTTATACCGTACCCACTGTACTATCACTCCATCTCCCTACAGGAATTACAGTGGTACCTACAGTGGTACTTTATCAGATTAAAACATTGACACTAAGAAAAGCACTTTACTAGGTGGATTTTCACAAAGTTAAAATATTAGACAAAGCCAAAAGCCGACAAACAAAAAGAGCCCCACCTGGATAGTATTTCTATTTTTAGAATAGCATTAATTTAAAAATCTTCAGGTAAAAATTTGTATGCTTTCTATTTTTAATATTCATGAAGCATTTACCTGAGGTTTGGGTAGCTTGCAAGTAGAATAATATATTGGAAAACAAATAGGCTCATAATTTTAGGTTAGAAATCATAATAAAACCTGGCTTTTTCTCCAAGATGTTCCAACCATTGTGTTTATTTATTTAAATGTTGTAAACAAAATTTTTCTTCCTAGAGTATATCAAATAATCACTACACCCATCTCCTCCTACAAATTTAGTTAATTTAATCACTAAACACGATGACTTGCCAAATTTATATTACCAGTAAAGTCACTGTAAATCTAGAGATGTTAGTTATAAGAATTAAGGAGCAGGGGGTGGGGAACTAAAAGAATTTAAGTGATTGGTTTGCGTATAGTAAACCTCTTATCCATCCTCAGCTGGCACTACAGGTAGTGCCATGAATTCTCCTTGAGTCCCCTACTTAGCACAGAACCTCTAGTGTGGTCCCAAATACCCACACCAAAATGAAAGGAAAATACTTGTCTTACGTAAAGGTCTTAAACAGTAAACTCTACTATGATTTATACATTTCAAAACGCAAAATATTATGATATAATGAATATATAATTTGGAGATAAAGTGATCTGAGTTTTCAAGCAGTAACTGTGACTAATTCACTGTATGTTCTTGGAAAAATTGCATTAATCTTAGAGTCTGCCAGACCTAATTCCAACTTAATATCAATCATTCCAAGAAATGGAAACTTTCATTTACTTAGATCTATGGGTCTCAATTTGTCATTTTCATGCCTCTTTATAAATAGTATTTATCACTCTGAAATAAAATTCTTCAATACTGAAGTCTACTTAGATTTCTTAATCAGCATAATATAATGCAAGCTGTATTACAATGTGGAAACATATGTGTACTATTATTCGCCAAGGTATGTTGATATGAAGTGTTGATATTTGATATAGGTCAAGTCATCAAAAAGATGACAATTGCAAATGTATATAAATAATAAGTGTTTAAAATCATGTTTGGCTTTGCCTTCAGTGAATTTTCAAACTGATAAATTATTATTTGCCCAATTCTAAAGAAAGCCTTTCTTTTTAAAAAATATCTTTATTTAAGCAGCATGATTACAAACATGAGTGTAGTTGGGTTTCAGTCATAAAAAGAATACCCCCCTTTACCAGTGCAACATTCCCACCACCAATGCCCAATTTCCATTTTTTTTGAGGAATCTCGATTTTGTTTTCCATAAAGGCTAGACTAGGCAGCATTCTCACCAGCAGTGAATGAAAGTTCCTTTTCCCCCACATCCCTGCCAGCACTAATAGTTCTTGTTCTTTGTGATGTGTGCCAGTTTTTGTGATGGTACCTCATTGATGTTATTGATGTTTTGATTTGCTTCTCCCTGATGATTAGTGATGTGGAGCATTTTTTAATGTGCCATTTGGACATTTGTATTTCTTCTTTGATTGTCTATTTTTCCTCCCCATTTTTTGATGAGGTTAGATATTTTTTCTTGTTAAGTTCTGTCAGGATCTTTTATATAAGCCCCTTATCTGATGGGTATTAGGTGAATATTTTCTACCATTCTTGGGTGACCTTTGCATCCTCATCACTATTTCCTTTGAGGTACAGAAGCTTTTCAGCTAATAGAGTCTTATCTTTTTATCTCTGCTTCAACTTGTTTGGAGAGTGCAGTTTCCTCCTTGAAGATGCCATTAATCTCAATGTCATGGAGTGATTTGCACCTGTTGTTCTATATACCTTATTAATTCAACCTAAAATCATAAATAAAGTTTTTCTTCAATAAACAGAATACTTGCACTATTGGTGAATTTAGTGAAAACTAAAGCTGTGTACAAATGATTTTAATGTATTTAATATATTTAATAGAAATAAATTTATGTATGAATAAATTTTTCATCTTTCAACTGTTCAGTTAAGCATTCAAATAACAGACATAGGTGGCAAAATGTGTGATTGTGTATAATTCAGTGAGTGTCCAGTAGTTTCTTTTCTACTCTTATTATACTTTCCAACAGTTCTTCATATAAAGGTCAGATACTTTCATATAATTTGGGTTAATCACACACACACACACACACACACACACACACCACATCCTGCGATGATATCCACATTTTATGGCTTCTGTGTTCTACTTGACTACTTTACAAGAATGTTGAATTTCCAAAAATGAACATTTTGTTCACAATCCTAAAATTATATTTCTTTCCCTCCTAGCAAGTGATATACACACTAATGCAGGCTATAGTCTCTAACAATTCCTATCTCCATACTGCAATGTTTTCAACTATCTTTGTTTTAACTTTTAAAATATATCCCCATAAAAAATATATCCGCATGCATGCCACATCTACTTTTACCATTTCTACTTGAACCATAATCTTCTTTTACCTATTCTACTTAATAGACCACCTAACAGGTCAAACTTCTTCTATGCCTGTATGATCACTTTTCTACATAATATTTAGATTTACAGTAATATCTGTCAGTTCATGCCACTGCCCCATTTCAAACAATCCTTTGCCTCTTTTACACACAGATAGAACCCAAACTCTGAACTACCACGCTTTATAAGAACTTTAGCAATATGTTATCTTTGCCAAATCATTTAGCTTTCTTTTCAACTAGCTACAAAATTGACCATTTTAATAGAATAAGCTACAGATATTCCCACTCTACATTTGCTCTTTCTTGTAACTATGGACCTGAAATTACTAACACACATACTTAGTTGATTTACTTACACATGTCCAGTAAACATTTTTGGTCTAGTAGTTCTGAAATTATCTCAATCTATTTTTTGACATGATCTTTTTTAATCATGTAACTGGTCATCTACATTTGGGAGGGATTCCTGAGAGCCTAATTAATATCCTTTCTCTACAATATGATTCTTTAAATCAAGAAATTTGATTAAATTGGCTACAGTTTGTATCTAATGACTAAGTAGTTATCTCTTTTATAATTTTAAAAGTGCTTGTGGAATAAATAACTAAATAAGCCCACTTTAACTATAATTTTGCTATAGAAATTTAAATATGTATCTTCAAATCAATGTATATACATTGTTATAAAATATGACTTAAGTTGACATCCAGAAAAAGACAGCATAGCTTCTTAATGCATCGGTTCTATGTTTTTTTGGGTTTTTTTGTTTTTGTTTTTGTTTTGTTTGTTTGTTTGTTTTCCTTTTTTTTTTTTTTTTGCTTTCTGGGCCACATCCTGTGCCTCCTGGCTATGTGTTCAGAAATTGCTCCTGGCTTGGGGGACCATAAGGGACACCAGGAAATCTACCCATAGTCTGTTCTAATTCAGCCACTTGCAAGGCAAATGCCCTATCGTTGTGCCATTGCTCTCGCTCCCAGCTCTATGTTCTTGAATAGTGAAAGTCCTTAAATTTTCACTTATACAAAATTGACAAGGATATGTGGGATTAGAATAGACTAGACTAGTTCATAACATAAACCAAGATTTTGTGAAACTATAATTTCATCAGTTGCTCAGTCTGTTTTAGGGTACACTATTGCATGCGGTTATTCTCTGTTTTAAGAAGTCTACAGATGCAAAAAATGTTAAGACACAAGGTATCACTCTATGAATAGTAATTGACATATCTGTCGAACATAAGCTTAATATCTCAGGCTTTATTAAGAAGTATCACTAGGGATATATGCAACAATTCCTTAAATATCAAATAAACTTCAATGTGCTGAATAGTAACAATTACAAGGGCGCTTTCTTTATATAAAGGCTCCTAATTTATGTCTAGTGACTTTCATAGATCATAATGTTTGTGATAACATCATATATACAGCATATTAGGGCTCAATCTAGAAGTTAGGACCAAAAGATATTTTAAGTTTCTTAATAAGAAAATTAATTAGGTTTCATATCTAGTAACTTTCAGGAAACTCTATCACTAATAAACAATAAAACAGCTAAATTTAATTATTACAATGCAATTAATATGGGGTTCAAAGGTAGTCAATAAGCAGGAAAGTCAATAGAAAATTATGAAACCCATTCATTAAAATAATGATGTCATTGAAAAGAGAAAGCATGGAAGCAGTAATAATACTGAGAAACAAGTTAAATTTTATGTTTTGGTGAGTAATAGTAACAACTTGTATGAAAATTGTCTTTGTCAACAACTAACTTTGATCATGTTACTAGACTCAATTTTACTTTCTATGATATGGAGATAAAAATATTTCTTAAAATATTTGAGAGGATTACATAAAATAGTCCACATTAAAGATCATCATTCATCAGGCCCTTAAATTAAAGTTGTTATTGATACTGGATAGTGAAATTTGCTACAAAAATTGAATTATCATATTATAGCTCAAGGTTTAATATAAAAAGAAATTCTGTTTAATATTAGCAATGAATATTTTATATACTCCTAGAAGAAAGTTTTAATAAAAGTTGCTACCCAGATTTGCCAGACATCCAAAATTTTGGTTTTTAAAGTCTAAATGTTTTAGATTATTCTTCCAAATTCACAAATAGGTGCGATATTTTCCTTTATTTGAAGGGTTCATTGTCCTTTATTCAGTTTGGGGGCACACAAGGTGATCCTCAGAGCCTTCTCCTAGCTTACAAAAATTCAGAGCTTCATATATAGTTCTGCAGATTGAAACAGTGTCAGCAGCATGCAAGAGAGTGCTCTACCTACAGTACTAGGTCTCCAGGTTTGTCCTCAATTTTAATGAGTCTAATGATGTAAAAAATACTTATAAATGATACTTATAAATAAGGAAAGCTAAGAAATTTAAGTTAAAACTAAAAATACATCAAATGCACAAATGATTCTCTCTTTAGTTCTTAAAATTAAGTCTTATTCTGTTAATAAAAATGATAATAAAGCTGTCATATTATTATGGTTTTATATTATATTTAAATGATATTCTAAATTCAAGTATCTAAAGCAGGAGCTTCCCCCCCTTTAATTTTTCTCCATTGCTGCCAGCACCATTCTTGTTTTCCTAAATTAGTTCTCCACCCAGCAGCCTAATTTTAATTTATGTCAATAGAATTACTTCTTGTTTTATAATATGCTTCAACTACATCCTATAACAGACTGAAATCTGAATTAACTATCCTCACTTATATAGTTTGAAGTATCGTTCAAGGTGTCCTACTACCTAATTATTCTCCTCTTGGTAGCTGAGCCTTTATGAACTTCAAGAGTCTAAAATGTAGTTACTGAATAGGCGTTGGAGATTTGATGAATAAAGGGTAATTTACTCCCTACTTTAATAATCTTTACACAGAAATTGATGCTCTCCAATGGTTAATTTTTCATTTACATGTTCTGTAGTTGTTTACTACCTGTATCCCCTACTGAAAGGTAAATTACATCATAATAAACTCCATCAAGGTTGAGAATATGTACAATTATATTTCTATGACTAGAGTAATATCTAACGCATAGCAAGAATCAGTTTTCGTGGAAAAATAAACTATTAAACCAATTTATTTTTGGATTTTTGTCTTACCTTTACATTATTATATTGAATACAAATCTTTAATTTCCACCTCTCCTTTAGCAGCATAAATATTTGCTTAGAATTATGTGTGACTTCAATAATTATATTTATCATTGTTGACTTGTGTGCATTCCTTGTGGGACTGTTTCAATAAGAACTCATTATAGGGTCTGGAGCTATAGCACAGTGGTAGGACATGTGTCTGCATGCAGCTGACCCAGGACGAACGTAGGTTCTATCTTAGGTGTGCCATATGGTCCCCCAAGTCAGGAGCGATTTCTGAGTGCATAGCCAGGAGTAACCCTTGAGTGTCATCAGGTATAGCCCCCTCCCAAAAAGAAAACAAAAAACAAACAAAAGAGCTCTCTACAATAAAACTACAAATCATTGAACAAACATCTTTTAATTTCTTTTGTTATGAGATCACAACCAGTTCTCCTGGCTTTGGACTAGGTGATCACTCCTGAAGTGGTTCATGGATCATATGTTGTGCCAGAAACTGAATTCTGGCTGGCTGTGTGCAAGGTAAACACCCTACACGTTGTACAATCTTTCAAACTTGCAAATACATTATAAATGTGATGTCAGTAATATGTTACTTTAGGAAGACTTCACCTTAACTGAGGCCGTGACCAATATTAGCTTAGGAGGTTTTCTAATAGCATTTCATCGGTTAAGTAAAACAAAGTATTTCCTCTAAAGCATGTTTTATCAGCCCAACTGAATAATTTTGCATAATGCATAATCAGATATTGGAATTCTGGAGAGTTAAGACTTCATTGTCTGTATAAAACACATTGAATGACAAGATTGAATGATAGCTTACCAATGAAATGTTCAGTTAATTAACAATAACTGCAAAAAAGAAAATTCACAAAAAGTTAATAACATTTTTTTCTTAAAGATTATATTCTTGCTTCCAATAAGGTTGGGGAACACCTGGGCTGAATGAGTCGAATGCCACACCAAACAATTACAGTCATAGTCAAGTAATTGTTCTAATTGTTAATTAAAGGGAAGTCTCTGGAGGAAAGAAGTAAGTCACTCTGTAGTGACGTTTTTAAAATGCAGTGTAAAGTCAAAGAAGCAGTGCAAGAGCTTCCTTATGTATGCAGGGACTTATTTAAGGTTACAGTTTCAAGTATAAGACAGCAGGTCAAAAGCAAGAATGGGTTTCAATTCCAGGTTTCACAAAATCTTATTGAAGTTGAAGAGAAACATTCAGTCAATAAAGTTAGCAGGGATGTCACAAAGAAGGCTGCAAGAACATACATATAATACTGAAAATATTGATAATAAATAATAACTAAATTAGAAAGCAAATAAAAAATCTCAGACAATATATGCTTAAGAAATAAACTATTTTTACTGTTTTCTAAATAGAGCTTCCTTGGTTCCAAATTCACTCTATCAAATATGATCATTTGACACTTCTTGGATTATCTAAAACTTGTCCAAATTTTTATATTTAAAAAAACTCATGATTTAAAGTTATTTTTAGGAGCCATAGCTATAGCACAGCTGTAAGGCATTTGCCTTGCATGTGGCCTACACAGGACAGACCCCGGTTTGAATCCTGGCATACTATATGGTCCCCGAGCCATCAGGAGCGACTTCTGAGAGCAAAACCATGAGTAACTCCTGAGCACTGCCGAGTGTGATACCCTCCAAAAAAGTTATTCGTAGTTGGGTTTTACACATACAACATTTCAGAATACAATGTCTCAAAATCAACCTCACCACCAGTGTCAACCTCCATTCACCAATATTCCCAAAATACATTCACCACCTCTCCCCAAGCCTACCATCACAACAGGCACCATTTTAAGTTTGGTTATTAAAGTAGTTTGGGTTTCATAATTTCATTGTAATTGATTCTGGCTTGAATATTTAGTTCTGCCCTTTTTTTTTAACACTGCCAATGTACCTCATTTACCTTGGTTCCTATCCCATATTTTTTCTCCTCCTCCACTCATATTTTTTCTCACTCTTCTTGGGTTTATAGTGTTCTTGACAACCCCCATTTAAATCACTGCAATTTTTCATGCAGTTATTCTGAATACCAGATATAAGTGATATCATCTTGTATGTGTCCTTTTTCTGGCTTACTTCATTTAATATGTCATTGAATTCTATCCAAGTTGCAGCAAATTGCATGGTTGCATCATTCCTTACAACTATGTAGTATTTCATTGTGTATGTTTACCAAATCTTATCATTTTCTTCTTTCCATATGTAGGACTCAATGGGTTTCCTCTAAATATGTGCTATATATGTATCCCACAGATTTTGGTAACTTGTTTCTTAATGATCATTAATCTTAAAGAATATCTATAACTTTTATGTCTGTAAATTTTTATAAGTTATACTTATGTTCTAAAATGTGATCTACCCCAGATAATGTACTATGTGATTAGAGAAGAATGAATATTAAGCTGATTGAGGAAAAAAGGCCCTGTTTAAGACAAAGCTTGTGATCAGAGAAAAAGAATAGTTCATTCTACTGTACATCTTGTATCCAATTTGTTGTTTATTATGCTCTCTGTTACCTCTGTTATCTTTAGCATTCATGTAAAAATTCTAAACAGAGGGGGGAGATTACAAAAGATGATAAGGGCTCAGGTTTAAGCACTAACCTAAACCCTTGTGTTCTCCTAGAAAATTTTAGCAAGGGACTTGGTAATAATTACCAATTTAGAAAGCCTGCCACAAGAGGTTGAGTGTAGATTGCTTCATTAAAATAATCTAATCTTTTTTCTCAAAGCACCTACATTATTCTATTACAAGAGAAAAGAATCTGAGAAAAGTGCTAAAGGAAGGAAAAGAAATTCACATTTACCTAATCTTATTATCTTCTCTTAGTTGACAGTAATCACTAATTTGCTTGGCCCAGTTCTATCTTTATCTCCTAGTGCAGTGGTTTATAATTTTATACTCTGTAATTCTAAAAATTGTTGATATTGAGACAATAAATTATGTGACTACCCTGTGTGTTGGATAAAATACACTATACTTATAATAAATCTACATTCTATCAGAGTTGGGTGGAAAAAAAAGGAAGAGCTTTCTCTGTTCTATCCTGCTACGTTCCCTGGAGGCAAAGGTCTATGAAACACCAAGCTGGGTCTCCTGAGTGATATTTTACTATCAGAACCACTAGGAGAAAATATGAGATGGTAATAAAGAGCAACCCAGCTGTGTAAGAGCTGCATTCTGCAACCAAATCTCTATTTCAAACAGCTTTAGCTTCACACACAGCACTATTTCTGTGTTCTACAATCTCTTCATTCTTCTCATATGTTCAGACTTCCAGTGTTGATAGCTCCAGTATCTTTTATGATAATTGAAGATGTTTATACCCAAAAGTGCTCAACACTCATAACTTTGTACCTACGGATCATTCTTTTTTTTTAATCTTTATTGAAGCACCATAATTACAAGCATGATTGTAGTTGGTTTCAGTCATAAGCAGAACATCCCCCTTCACCCATGCAACATTCCCACCACTAATGGCCCACTCACTCCACTTTAATATGCACAAGAAACTATAAATGGTGCCAGGGATAAAATTCAGGTCAGTTGAGTGCAAAGGAAGGAACTACTAGTCTACCTCTAGTTTTCATGATGTGTTTTACTTTAATCTTTCTCATTTTTTTCAGAAAAGTTCCCCCATTTTTCCCTACATTTTCTGCTAAAATGCTAAGAGAATATTTTTTCATTTCCTTCTACTTAGAAAGCCTATAGAATAGAAATATATGCATGTCTCTTGTAAAAGAAAAGTTAAAACCTCATAAAGCTATTTTTATAAAGATCATTATATAAATACCTTAATTAAAAATATGATTTTATGTAGTTGGGTTTCAGTCATGTAATGAACACCCCCCTTCACCAATGCAGCATTCCCATCACCAATGTCCCAAATGTCTCCCCTTCCCACCAGTACTCTAGACAGGTTTTCTACTTCCCTCATTCACTTTGTTATGATAGTTCTCAATGTAGTTGTTTCTCTAACTGCACTCATCACTCTTTGGTGAGCTTCATGAAGTGAGCTGGATCTTCCAGTACTCCTCTTTTTTTGTCTCTGAGAATAATTGCAAAAATGTCTTTTATTTTTCTTAAAACCCATAGATTAGTGAGACTATTCTGTGTCTATTGCTCTCTCCCTCTGACTTATTTCACTCTGTATAATAGATTCCATGTACATCTATGGATAAGAAAATTTCACGACTTCATCCCGCCTAACAGTTGCTTAATATTCATTGTGTATATATACCACTATCTTTAGCCATTTATCTCTTGAAGTGCATCTTGGTTATTTCCAGAGTCCGGCTATTACAAATAGCACTGCAATGAATATAGGTGTGAGGAAGGGATTTTTGTATTGTATTTTTGTGTACCTAGGTTATATCCTTAGGAGTGGTATAGTTGGATAATATGGGAGCTCAATTTGCAGTTTTTGGAGGAATCTCCATATCACATTTCATAAAGTTTAGCCTAGACAGCATCCTCCATCAGCAGTGAATAAGCCAGCACTGCTTGTTCTCATTCTCTGTGATGTGCACCAATCCCTGTCATGTGCGATGGTACCTCATAGTAGTTTTTATTTGCATCTTCCTAATGAATAGTGATGTGGAGCATTTTTTCATGTGCCTTTGGACATTTGTATTTCTTCTTTGTTAAAGTGTCTGTTCATTTCTTCTCCCCATTTTTTAATGGGATTAAATGTTTTTTCTTGTAAAGTTCCATCAGTGCCTTGTATATTTTGGATAATAGCCCCTTATTTAATGGGTATTGGGTGAATAGTTTCTCCCACTCAGTGGGTGACTCTTGTATCCTGGGCATTATTTTCTTTGAGTTGTAGACGCTTTAGAGCTTAATATATTCCCATCTGTTTATCTCTGCTTCCACTTGTTGGAAGAGTGCTGTTTCTTCCTTAAAGATGCCTTTAGTCTCAATATCATAGAGTGTTTAACTTACGTGTTATTCTATATACCTTATGGTTTCAGTTCTGATATCAAGGTAATTTAGATTTTACCTTCGTACCTGGTGTTAGCTAGGGGGTCTGAGTTTGCTTTTTGCAAGTGGCTAACTAGTTGTGCCAACACCACCTGTTGCAAAGGCTTTCTTTGCTCCATATAGGATTTCTTGCTATTTTATCAAAAACTAGGGGATAGTATGACTGGAAAACATTCTCTGAGTACTCAAGCTTATTCCACTGATCTGAGG
>PVKC010026406.1:0-16119 GCA_004027635.1 Crocidura indochinensis | reverse complement strand
AAATGCCCTACTTATTGCTTGTGCCACCGCTCCGGCCCCCCTATATGATAATTTTTAAAAACACTTAAATAAAATTTATTTAGTATGAATGCCTTATAGTACAACTGTAGGAATCATAAAACTCAAGGTACTGACTTTCTTTTGGCAGAAAGAAACCATTAATTGGAGATTCAATATATTGCTTCCAGGTTCTATTGGTGATCTTCTGGGTATTGTACTGAAAGGTGATTTCCAGTGTCCACTTTATAACATTATTTGAAGAGTTTTTTCCTCCAGCTTAATCTTTATGTACTTTAAGACTTTGGAATTCTCATTTTTCACTTAAATATTATTTAAAATATTTAACATTGAATTAAATGATTTCCTCAAACCCCACACATAATTATTGGTTTTATTTACCATTTTTGAAGGAACACATTAGAATTTTAATAAAATACATGCGTTGGAGCTAGAAGTATAGTTTTACTCTAAGTTCAGTAGTTGTCATTTGTCAGAGAAATTCACTGAACTCTATAAGTGTGAGTACTACCATTTGGGAAATCTCAGAATTATTTTTATTTCAACTGTAACCTCTTTTAATGACTTCAGTTTAATCAATGGAGCTTTAGAACGCCAAGTCCACACCTTAGATCTAATTTAATTCAGTATCTTGTCACTCCCTATTCATTTTCTCTTTCTTTTTAAATGTTTCTAAAATATGTACTTTCTACCCAATCATATCTGCCTGCTAAGTACTGTTTAAAAAAACTAGAAAAGTACATTTTTACATCTATTTGTGATACACTATAATTACCACAAAAGTCTAGTTTCCATCTGTTATCCAATAATTGACCCAATACTCAATTTACTCTTTCCTACCTCCTTCTCCTATAATTGTCACTGCAATTCATTTTTATTACCACTTGGCTAACTTGTTTCAATATTTTCTCCAATAGAGTCTAGACTGTAGTCTTTTTTTTTTTTACCTAATTTGTGAACAATGGTATATATCACCAAGCAGTTTGGTTTAAAATGCATCATTAATATGAAGAATTCTCAATATAATAAAAATAGAACTGCTATATGATCCAGTGATACTACTTATTGGAAGCAAACCACACCACACACAGACACACATACACAGACAAATTCATGTCAAAAGATAGATGCACATCTTTGTTCATCATACCACTAAGTACAGGAACCAAGATATAAAAACAACCCAAATATCCAACTATGGATCAATGAATAAAAAAAAAGTGTTATACATACACAGTTGAACATTTTGTAGTTGTGAGAAATGATTAAATCATGTAATTTACCAATACTTGGATGAAACTAGAGGATACCATGCTGAAGGATGTTAGTCAGAAGGAAACAGATACAGAATGAGTTCTCTCAAAATTGGAATTTAAAGAAATACAGTAAGGGAATAGCATGTGACCAAAGTCATCAGAAATAGAAAGTTGGTCCACAAAACTGATATTGAGGGTGAGTGAGATAAGCAAAAGGGACAGCCTTTGAGAACTGCTGAAAGGCCATTGGCCATTTGAGTGTAGTGCAGGAATGATGTTTGCAAAAAACCATCAATATCAATATTAGAAATTACAGTACTTCAACAGTTTATTTTAAAAGCAGTCATCTATCGCTACATTGTTGAAAATCTTTTTTTATTTTAACAGACATTTATTAGAATATATAACGGCAAATCTTACACAGTGATATTTAAGGTAGACAACGGCAAATCTTATACAGTGATACTTAAGGTACATGGTGACAATAATGAGGGCCTTTCCACCAGCAGTGTAGTCCTCCCTTCATCCCTGTTCCCAGGGATATATCCCTTATCACCCTCCTTTATCCCCCAGAATGCTAGTGCATCTAGAAGCATATATGTTAACCCTAATGTAAACCATTTTTTAATTGCAGTTCCAGATATTTTTACTCGTGGTTTCTTAAAGGTTTGGAGTCATGGGAGCACTGTAAAAACAATGTTAGAATGGCAATTATCATTTGCATGGGCCCACCAAAGTATGGAGTTTACGGAAAGGAAAAACTTTGGTCAAAGTACAAGGAGACCCTAACCCTGAAGTTTCCTGACATAAGACCATTTCTACATTGTTGAAAATCTTACAGTAAATCATTTTCCCTACAAATTTCTAGGGTCTCCACTGGAATCTTCCTTTCATGGTCTGATCCCAATCACCTCTACTGATTCCTTTTGATCCTGATCATCAATTATGATTCCATAAACTTTTGCTATTACTTCATACTGAAATATCTTTATCTCTTTCTTCCCTTGGTTCACTACTGTCAAGTTTCAATACTGCTCTATCTTGAATGCTTCTGACTTTCCTAAGTGCTCTGCTCTGCATTTGCTCAGCATCCTGTTATCTACTCCATGGAGTTCAGTGGAGTATATCAAAATATCATCTTTACCTAACCTTGACTCTGCTTCTTTTAAGATCCTGAAGGACATATTGTCTTATGTGTCTATGTATCAACCACATTTATCTACATTTCTGTTGTGTTTAAGGACAAAAGAAATGCTCTAGAGTCATAAGAATAGTGTGACAAACATAGGGGGAGTATCAGAAAGACAGTCAAAAAAATGATATGCAGGATGGGAACGGGGGTAGAGGAAGGACAAATTTGGTGATGGAAATTCCCCTGATTCAATGTTAATATGTACCTAAAATACTACTGTGAAAGATATGTAAGCCAATATGGTCAAAATTAAAATCATATATAATAAATAAATAAACAAAGAAATGAATATCCAAACCCACTAGTCTGCTGAAGTCATATTAATGTCTGTTAAGAAATCATCACATTTATATTGTTGGTGTCTTGGTTTGTTTGTTTTAGTGTTGAGATATTTATAACATGCAATCATTCTTTATTCATTTATTAGTAGGTACTTTATTGACAATAGTAAGAAAAAGCACAGTAAAATGAGATATAGAAACACAAAGCATATGAAGAATAAAATAATGAATATTACAAATATGAACAAAATAACTAAAAAGATACTTTAGTTCACATCATGAGGCTTGAATCATGAATTGTGTCAGAAATGGATAAGGATGGGGCATATCTACTGAAATTAGTTATAACAAAGAAAAAAGGTGAAAATTTTTGCCTTGCTTCCTAAATTACAGATATCACTAAATTTGACTAAATATAGGATAGTTTTCTATCCTGTTAAAGATGTATGGTCAATGCAAGTTCTATTGTTGGAACTGTTGGATAATACAGTGGTACAGTGTTTGCCGTGCATACAACCAACCTAGGTTCTATGTCTGATATCCATATGATCCCCTGAGCATCATCAAAAGTGGACTTTGAACTCTGAGTGCAGTCAGGAGTAAGTCCTTAGCACCATTGGTGTGACCTAAATTTTTTTTTAAAAGAAAGTTTTTTATTCACATAAATCAAAATTATTTTTAGGGGCTGGAGCAATAGCACAGTAGTAGGGCATTTGCAATGCACACAGTCAACTCAGGACCAACCTGGGTTCAATCCCCAGTGTCCCATATGGTCCCCTGAGCCAGGAGCAATTTCTGAGCACAGAACCAGGAGTAACCCCAGAGAATCATTGGGTGTGGTTCAAAAAACAAAACAAAAGAACAAAGATTATTTTTAATATACCTTTATTTCTTGTAAGCCACAATTTTATCTTTTCTAGTAAAAACTCTAGGTTCAGCTAAATTCCCTAACTAGCATAGAGCTGAAGATTTGGAGAAATAATTTTAAATCATTCGCTCACTTACCGTGATTTATCTGCCAACTAAAAAGAAGTCTGAAATGTCAGCAGAAAGAACTGAACAAAGGTAAAAGGAAAAAAATGTTGCACTGAAAGAGCATCACTAGGATGCTTGGAATATGCATTTTTAAGACTGATTGTCCTTGTGATGCACTAGAAAAGTCAGCAGAGTTAAAAATAAAAATCAATCTTGCTTTCATAAGCATTAACAATTTTTCCTCACTTACTGTTACATTCCTAACTCATTCTTCAAGGCATACTTATTTTCTCTGTGATTCCAGCTCTCATTAATTCAAAAGGAAATTTTGAGCAGAAATATTTTGGACCTTCTCACATCTTTACTGAAAACAATAAATTTTCTTCACTTAGAGATAGAGGTGATCCTCTTAAAAAAAAAGTTTCCCAAAAGATAATATTATCTGCTTTCACTTGTCATTTTGCATATATACTTCTTGATAAATATCTTTTAAAAATCCTTAAACTCATTTATGCAATTTTACCCCAATTTTACCTTTATTTAAAGAATATATTAAAAGTAACTTTAAATAAAAATAAGATATAGTTACAAATTTACAAGGGCAAATATGTATAAATTTGGACAAGAATAAACATATCCAAGATAAATAAAATAACTTGGCTCTGCATAATGTAAACATTTATAATATATTCTCAGATAATAATTATGACAACATTTAATAGAATGATTTTACTTTTTAAAATCAAGGAGTACATTGCTACCAAAGTTTCACTATAATTTCAATTTTATCTGATTTGGTCTCATGTGAAATTCATAAGCCTTGGCTATGCTGATAAATTTTTTGAGAGAGGTTTCCAACAGAGTCAGCATCTGTACCATTCAAATGATCAGAATTTTCTGCAATTAAAATAAGGTAGGATGGAGAACAGAATACATTTACCAAAAACTACAAAAATAGGAGACTAATATATTGCAGCTAATCTTATTTCTAATTCAAGTCAATTATCTGTCTGGCACTTTCTATATACCAAACAGTAGAAAACCCAGTAGCTTTCATGTGTCTTGAGTTAGGCAAATAAAGCATAACCCCCCACAAAAACCAACAAAATCAAGGGGATTTTTCAGTTTGAAAGAGAGGTATAAATTGCAGCTGGTGTTATGAATAAGAGGTTTCTGCAGGAAGATAAATTTGAAAGGCTTCTGAATCATTATACTCTTTAGGCAATGAGAAACAGAGCTAAATGTTTTCTTGGTGTCACCTGGTATAAAAGAGGAGAACTAAGGCAAAGCAAGGCATATTGATTCCGTTTGCTCTTCTACTTTTGTTATCCTTTTTTTTTTCTAGAATTCAGTCTGAATAACACCTCATAATTTCTTTTTTCTTTAGGATTCCCATAATACCCACACTACTTTCATGTTAGAAAATACAACCTCTTTAATATATCATTTTCCACTCCTTCTCTAAGCATCACCAAATTTTTTTAAAGAACTGCATAAATGTCACTTTCTCGGTTAATTCATTTCAGAAACTCTCACCTACTTTCATCCCAAACCCTATTAAGACTATTTCTCTCATTATACATGTTTTTATCTTCAAATTTTTCTACATAACTTTTTAAATGCTGTAATATCTTAGTAAAAATTTTGTTTAATGTTTGCCATACAAACAAAATTTGTCAGGCCTCAATTTAATTACTAATTCTTCGAATGTAAAGAACTGCCCCTGTGACTTGTTTTAAAGATAGTATCTGTTGAATAAACATTCAATACTCAGCAGTTCCTTCAGTTTTGTGTTAGGTGATATTCACTTCTTAAGCATTACATATTTTAGATTCTTGCTATATCTCATAAGTAAGAAAGAAGACTAAAAACTTTTATAGAATTATAAGCAAATTCAAATTCTGGGTAATTTAGTTGTTTTTCTCCTGGTATTGAAAAATCACCTTTCATGTACAACAAAATTTACAGCTCTGAAAACTGTGCTCTTAATCTAAAAACAAAAAGAAATTTAATTCAATTTTAGTTTATAGCTAGTCATAAAGAAATGAAAATATGAATGCATCATAAAGTATAAAACATGAAATTCAGAATGCCAAAGTGTAAAACAAAAATAACACTACAATAGAGGGGATAAATGTATATCTGGAATGTTTCCAGTTGACTTAAAAGAAAATCATATTACCTCGTAAATCAAAAAACTACATTTATAGAGAAACAATGGAAGGGTAAAGGTATTATGCATATTTTAATTAATGCTCTTATCCCCACCACCAACACACACCCAACATCCACCTCAATTCAGTCATATTTTTCTCTTGGCTTTTGTTATACTCTGTACTCTTGTAAATTTAAGGTATTTCTACAGTTCCTCACTAGTGAAAACACCCAAATTTTCCACTTAAAAACTAGGATAACTGCTGTCCAAGCAATAAAAAAACAGTGTAAATAAATTGAAGTCTGGGGAAAGAAAGATGGAGATAGAGATGTGTTCTGAGGACTTAAAAATGAATGAAAAGCCTGAGTCCACTATTCTGTCCTTATGTTTGATTGCTAAGACTTAAAGACATACAATGTTTCTCAGAACAAACTCACTGCCATAGACTTCCCTTAGAGGTACAGATATGACACAACTATAGAGGATATAATCAATGTATTTATCAATATATATATATATATACTTTGATATATATCAAATTTTGTCTGTATGGCAAACATTAAGCAATTAACATATATACTTCTGCCTAGTTATTTCTCAGTTAATTATAATTTGATCAAAATTGGTTGCACTGATTCCTACTAACAAAATATACCTTCTTTCAACTTATATAAAATATATTGTTTATAAAGAGGAATGTTTTTAAATTTTTTTCTTTTTTTAATTTTTATTGAGTTTTAGTCATATACCATTATAATACCCATCTCTTCACCAATTCATACTTCCTGCCACCAAGACCCCTGGTTTCCCATCACCACCACCTGCTTCTATAGCAGATACCTTTCCTTCTCTTTCTTTTCTTAACTTTCATAAGGCACAATCCCAAAAAAATGAAGCAGGCAAAGTGGCATGGGTCTTTATTTTGACTAATAAGACCCTTTGTTGCTCTCAGGTTAGTAAATCCAAGTAAAAGAGAAGGACCAGGACAAGGGGAATGGTCTTCTAGACATCCCAGCCAGGCTCTGCCTAGCCACAAACTCCCAAAAAAACTGAGGAAGGCTGGCAGCAGGCTCCTCTTTGTGACAAAGAAGGACCAATTATTTCTACACTGAGGTTCACACCCCAAGGAAAAGGGGGCACCAGGATGAGGAGGACTTCATTTTGCTACTAAATCATGCTTTTCTTTCTGTAAATGAGCCACACCAATAACATTAATAAATACTTTCAGATTGTAAAGTTCACAATGGGAAAGCAATCTACAATCTGCCACACTTAATGAATGAAGATGGTAGTTCTGAAAGTCCAACAAATTATATAATCTCTCTGCTAAGGCCTTTCGAGGCTCAGTAGGCCGAGAATTGCCAGTTCTGAGAACCACATGGGAGGCCCTTAAATAACAAAATAGTGAAGATTTTGAAGATGAGAGCTTTATAAAATAATAAAATAATGTAATGAAGTAAAGACTCTAGGTATAGGAAGAGGTGTCAAAGTGGTAGAAGTGTGGAGACGGAACTCTAGTAGTTAAAGAAAGTGTACCTATATAGGTAATAATCACAAGAAACAACAACTCTCAGTTTGAGAACTGTTTAATCATATTACAAACCAAGTTTTAAAAGTCAGTATATTATTTTTAAATTACTATAGATTCAGTTAAAACAAAAAGAATGTTTACATAAATAGTACAATCTATTTATAATTTGGGAGAAGTTGGAGGTTGGTGATAGGATTCATTTCAACCTAGCACTTCACACACAGGAATTTGTCCCTCTACCACTGAACCACAGTCCTGGTATTTACTAGTGATTCTTAGTAGTGATTTGTTTTGTTTTGTTTGGTTTGGTTTGGTTGGTTGGTTGGTTTGGTTTTGGGGCCACACCCACCCAGTGACGCTCAGGGGTTACTCCTGGCTATGCGCTCAGAAATTGCTCCTGCTTTGAGGGAACATATGAGACGCCAGGGGATCGAACTTTGGTTCTTCCTAGGTCAGCGTGTGAAATGCAAACTCCCTATAACTTGCATCATCACTTCTAAGTAATGATTTGTTAACAGTAATTTATAAGAGGCATATTTACTATAAGTTTTTTTAAATATCAACCTCAAAATTTTAAGAATGTTTCCCCTTTACTTATTTCCCCTTTATGTGTTACTTTATCTGTTTGCCATTTATTATCATACTAGCAAAATTATGTTTAAAAGAAAAAATTACTACTTGAAACTTTAAAAAATTAAATACATGCATTTCGATGTTAAACAAGCCTTTTCTAAGTGTCAGAATGTTCATCTTTTAATGGTAATTGAAGCATCTTAATTAATTTAATTAATTAGTTAATTAATTTTATTAATACACTCAACTTCCTGGGGTACCTAATTTTCCTGGAAATAGTATAAAAAGCTCGCCAGCTCTTTATATCTTATTCAAAAACTTAAACATTAACATCTCACACACGTTGGTTAATTCTGTTACTTAAAAAATTCTATACAAGATAATAATTTAAATACTGAACCCTTTGCAAGTAGACTATATATCAAAATTAATATCAGCCAATATAATGAGTGACATAAAAATTCTGCTCATGTGCTCCAGTGAAACAGGAACACAAATATATTCAAATATTGAAAGATACATACCTGAGTTTCTGGTTATATTGTTTGACCTTTTCCAGAGAGGCAGCATTTATTTGGGCTTGAAATTCTTCCACTGAAATATTGTCTCTATAATAATATCCTTCCATGCTCTCCAATGCTATGTAAGCAAGTAAATATATTATTAAAACAGTTTCTCCACATGTCTATCTTCTTAGTTATGATTTTATTAGTATTAGTATTAGTTATCAGCAAATTTATTAAACAGACCAAACTGACCTGGGTTTGGTCTCCTGCCCTATCTCTGGTTCCAAGCCCCACTAGCAGTGATCTCTGAGCAGAGTTAGAATTAAACAGCACAAGGTATGGCCCCCAAATAAACATCCACAAAATTGTACAAAAAAAAAAAAAACCCTGAAATATAAAATAAAGTTCCAAGTATTGTCTATCTTTTCTATCTTTTAATATTTTTATTTTGGATCTATCCTTTTAATTTTTCTATATTATTATCTTAGTTTCCACCCATATAACAAACCATTTTTAAAGGCATGATTATTATACTTGGTTGAATAAATATTCAATTTATTTTACAGCAATTAACTAAAGGTCATATTTAAAACACAATTTGGGTTTGTTAGTTTTACTTCTAAGACATTCCATTAAATTTAGGTAATTTAAAAAAAGAAAAGACAAAACTGCAATGAATAATTAGAAACATCAAAATTAAGTTAAATTAAAACTAAAAGTCACCTATATTTCTACTCAAAACACATTTTTTCCCGTAAAAGAGCTAATGGGAAGGTAAACATCTAATGTAAGATTCATTTTGAATTAACAACTTCTGATACCACAAAGATTTGCTAGTTAAATAAGGAATTACCCTTACACATTCACAATTTCTCAGAAACCATACAGCCAAGTTCTGTCTATGCCCTATTATCAACATGTGGAAAGCATGTCTGTCTGTTAAGAAAGGTAAGTTCCTATGTCTTACTACTAACTCAATATTTAGGATATCTCAATTCTGGGAACAGTTCCTTCCTTCTTAAAAAACCCATTTAGCATTTTGATTATAAATACCATAGTTTAAACCAAAGGGAGAGATTAGAAGACTTATATTTTTAAAGAAATCTAAGAATCATTCAAGAAGAAAAACACAAATGAAATTAAGAAAATAATAATGTTTGCAACAGACCATATCATTTTTCTTAAAATAAAACAAATGGTGCACTATTTAGATAATTTTAATCATTCACTGAGTATGACCTGGTGGTATTGGAGTCTACCAAGGCTACTACATCCAGTGTTTGGGGTCACAAGGGCCACTCCAGCAATAGTTAGGGGCTTTTGGGCTATAGTTGTGAGACCAGGAGGCCATGGGGTATGGGGATCTAAGTTAGCATTTGCCCTAACCACTGTACTATATACCAGTCCAGAGGAAAAAACCACTTCTTAAAGTGGTTAAAGTAGGGAGCAACCATTTTAGTACTCACTTTGATCATAAATAAAAACAAATGTTTGTATATATACACACATATATACAAATATATTATATACATGTTTTGTATACCTATCTGTATATGTATATAATATGCATATATACATATATTAAATATAGTTAGGAGGACTTTACGTGTCCTTTCCAAGAACAAAAACTACCATCAAGGGCCAGAGCGATAGCACAGTGGTAGAGCGTTTTGCCTTGCATGTGTCTGATTCAGGACAGACCTTGATTCAACCCCCCAAGGTAGGAGCAATTTCTGAGAACATAGCCAGGAGTAATCTCTGAGCATCTCTGGGTATGGCCCAAAAAAATAAAACAAAACAACAACAAAAAACTACCATCAAATATGGTGATGAAGGACTTTGCAGCACTTTACAAGAAAAGAATACCATATGCCACTCCAGCATAGAGTGAAATTAAAATAACATTGAATAGCATTGAAAATGATGTCATTTTCAGTACATAATTTGTACACTGAGAACTTTTAATGATGCCATAGCCCTCTGAGACAGAATATATGAGTCCAGCAACCAAGACTGGGAACAGGAAGTGACTGTGCTTCACATTTGTTGGCAGCCACATTTTGAAAGTATTTTCTGGCATCATCAAAGTAAAAGAATTTCAGACTAGAATTCAAACGGACTAAAAACTTTGACTTGATGTCTTATAAGATGAGGAAACTTGGACAGGCACAGACAGAGGCAGATTGTAACCACCTTGTCAACAAGCCACAGGGTGCCAAGAATTACTGCTAATTATCAGAAGAAAAAGAGGCAAGAAAGGACTCTTTCTTTCGCCTTTAAAGGAACAGTCAATAAATACCTTGATTTAAAACTTCTCGTAGAACTACAATTCAATATATTCCTATTGGGTTAAACTATCTGGTTTATGATAATTTATTATGGTAGCCTTGGAAAACTGATGTAATATTAATCCCACTGCCTTCTTTGGAGGGTTCTTGCTTTCCAGTCCTAAATTTCCTGATCCATGAGTTTTTGAAAGGCTTCGATCTTAAAGATGCAAGATAGTCCCCAAGGAGACAAAGCAGAGATTCCATTGAATGGTTAGCTATCTGAACAATCACTGTAGTTGCAAGGTTACCTGATCTTAGTTTATTTTTAGGAATTGGGGTCATTGTGGCTAATGAACTCTGGAAATTCTACATTAGGCAGCAAGATTGTCCACACGAGATATAGTGCTTTGTTATCTGTGATGGCCAGTGGACCAGTGCAGCAATTCTGGCTGAGAAAGCCATCTGAGATCTGGCTTAGGCACTCAAACTTGATAATCTTGATTATGCACAGGGTAACAACTGAGAACAGTAGAGGGTCAGATGAAATTAGGACTAATCTACCATGGACAGTAGAAGAATTGTATTAAGTATCTATGTCAAAACCAGCTAGGGCTGGGGCCAAATATAGTACAACAGATAAGACATTTGCCTTGCATGTTGAGTACTTGGATTTGATATCTGGTACCACATATCTGGGACACCCCTGAGCACCACCAGAAGTGATATCAAGCATAGATCCAGGAGTAAGCTCTAAGTGTTGCTAGATGAAGCCCCTAAACAGAACAGTTATGGGTATAGCTTTTCTCATAAATATTTTCTTCTAAAATATCATCTACTCAGGAGAGGTCCCTCATGCCTGAGAAGCCTTTCCCACAATTTACAGAAAGGCACATATTTAAGGTTGTAAGACATGTGCTGTGCCTTTGGCTGCTCTACATCACACACTCAGACCTTTTTGAATGGATTGGCTTTTTGTCCAGGATCTATGAGTACCAGAATATCTGGCTCAGCTCTAAGGACACTGTCCACAATTTTCAAGTAAAAGGTTCCACTCAAGTCAACTGCGGGATATCCTGCTTCCTAAAGTACCAAAGATACAGAGGCAAAGGAGAACAATCCCTTGGCCCAGTTCACCCAAATCTAGACATGTGTAACATAGAAACTAAAATATTAAGTCCAAAACTATAGTGATTTCTCGTCTATAAACCTGTACATTCTTATACCCCAGGAACATTAGAACCATCAAGAAAACCTTAAAATGTTCTGGATTAGGTCAAGACATAGATATTCTAACCTAATAGCTTTACTGTAAAATTATGGATGCGTATCTGCAGAAATTTTTTCCCAAATTGGTATAGTCAACATGAAGAACTGTGGTGACAGCATGAAAACAAGTTAAGGAAGAGTGAATGGAGGAAGTGAGCCAAATACACACAGGAAGTGCTCATTTAATATCTTCCAGAGATTCTTGGAAATCAATTTTAAGCAAAATTAAAGTATAAAAAAAACAATTTTACCAATGGTCAATGAATTGGTATAAAACTTCCTACAGTATTATCTGGTCACAAAACTGAATTTCAAAATAAAGAATCCTAAATATTAATTATTTTAAATAATTCTTTTCATTCATTTATTCATTTTCAAACTAATTTACTACATCCTGTAAATCCAGGGCACAGAGAAAGAGCCAATCCTGGATAAGAAACCCATTACACAGCCATTCACTCACTTTAGGACCACTGAAACATAACAATGCCTATAACTACTATGTATATCTTTAAGATATGTAAAGAAACTGAAGAATCAGAAAAATGCCTACACAGATAGTGGAAAGCTCGAAAACTTTACAGACAGTGGTCCTGCCTGGAAGTGATATCAAATCCCCTCTCCTATTTATTTTTAATATTATAAAAAATAAAAAGCACTAATAATAAAATCAATACTACTATTTTTTCAAGGGTAAGTTTTGGGCAACATCCTGGCTTTTGACCCACGGATCACTTTTGCTGTTGTGTGGGTTTGTTTGTTGTGTTGGGGATAAAGTTAAAGCCATCAACTTGCCATACAATATGCCTAAAGCCTTGTCTTCTCTTGCCGGCCTCCAAAAAAATATTATTTCAGGATCCACTATACTCATTTTCATGGTTACTGGTTCTGCCTTATGAAGGAAGAGAACAACCAGAGGATTAATTATCTGGACAGAAGAAGATGTACTTTTAAAAGAAGAAAGCTAGATAGATGACTGCTTTAGTGTGATCTTCAAGTTCCAATTTTACTTCATGCTAATTTTTTGTCAGCCTCTGTTCTATTCTTTGGAAATATGAAAACTTGATTCACTTATGTGTGTATATAATCTTGTTTTTCTGTAGCTCTGGCCTTCAACAATACTTTTTTATGATATAACCTGCTCATTGACAACCCTGGAAATAATTTAATAGGCCTATCTTTGCAGTGTGATATATCAACTACTATGCCTGTTCCCCATTCTAAACAGATGATACCACATACAATTTGTGAAAGGACTGACTTGAGTAAATTTCCCAGGAAACTTTAAAATTTATGCAATGCTCCTATTTCTTCTTCTTCTGCTATGATCTGTGTATTATTGTACCACAAAACAAAATTTTTAATTAGAAGTTCATTCGTGAGGTAGACTCCATTCTCTTACGTTAAAACCGCTTTCAAATAATAGATCTTAGTCTCTACTTAAACTTTTCATGCATTTCTTATACTATTTCTATAATTGATATACAATCTATGATTTGATGAATAGTAAGGGTCACGAAATTTTATAAATACCTAGGAATTTCTTGAATTCCATTTGAGAAAAAAAATTATCCAACAGATTTTTTCCCACAAGTCTTCTTTACTTATGTGACAAACATCAAATTATTTCACTATTGTTTATTACAATTATTTTTCATATTTTATTTTTTTCAAGAGGACTAAAAGTGAAAAATTGCTGTGGGTTTTCCTTTCAATTGCATCTTAGTAATATTATCTTCTCTAAAATCATATATATTTAGGGATTACTTTTAAATTGGAATTACTAACAATTGTTACTTGAAAAAAATAATATTTTCCTATGAAAAAATACTGTTGACTATGATATCAATTATTCATAGCTAATGTGACAAAAATAATAACTTATTATTAAAAAAATCCCTTAATGCCATCTGTTATCTCAGTAATGACTTCAAAGACAGGATACTTTCAAAAAGACATAAAGAAAAATAACTGAAAAGACTTTAACCACTATAAGCCCTGGTTAAGCCAAGTAGCAATTAACATTCCAAACGAGCCTCCTTGCTGATCTTCTAAGACTATCTATTTCTGTAATGGATTTTTAAATTTATTTTCGTTACTTCCAAAGGTTTATTTTTGTTCTAAGTTATTTATTCTTTATTCCTTTAGACGTACATTGACTCTACCTATAAGTGAGTTCTACAAAGGAAAAAATGAGCATACTTCTCTTCATTCTTAGATCTCTTTACTGAAATTTTCCTCTTGCATAAATACATTTTATAAATATATCTTGAATATAATTTTATAGTAAAGGAAACACTCTAGTCACTGTTTATATGGTATAACAACTAATTCAGAATTCAATTTTTTTAGTTTTAAATGCAAATGGTACAAAGCAGAAATTTTTCATTAGTGAATTTGAATTTCATATGGTTTTTAAGTTATAGAAATTGATTTTATTTCTCTGCTCTTGTCATCTTTTATTAGAATATAAAAATTCTACAGCAATACTAGTGCAGTTATTGATAACTTCCCAAAAGGAAATTGAAATGTTCTAGGGTAACAATCAGAAAAATTGATAGAAATTTTAAGAACAGAGTATGAGATTTTTTTTTTCTGCTATGTCTTTTAAGTAAAATAGAGCATTGACCAAAAGAGTTTATATATTAATCTCAATTTCTGATATTTTTTCAGGAAGTATTTGTGAATCTGTAATTAACATATTTATGCTATTCCTTTAGAAATAAGTCCAACATAAGAACTTTCTTACTTCTATTATATATAAAACTTTCTTACTTATATATATATATAAGTATATATAGATACTATATAAGTATTACATATAATTATATGCATATATAAAATTTTATATAGACTTACATATAAATAACTTTCCTACTCATACTGGTGTTAATTCCCTCAATAGCTAGTACTCATTTTTATTAAGAAAAATATTTTTACTTATAAAAACATATATTTTTGATAAATTATCTAACATGTAGAAAATTAATAACAAAAAATCAGCATTAACTTAAAGTCCAATGATATTGAAATGATCTTAAATACATGTTTACATACAATATGTATATATAACTATATTAGCAATTCTGTTTGTAAAATAGAGGTTAAAGACCTTCCACTAAAAGAGTTGGCATGTAATTTCAATGACTTTATTATCATTTATTTAAATCAAGTTGATCATTTATCTTCATTTATTCAATCTTCTCATGTCTATTTCTACATCATAATATTATAATCTTATTTGATAAATAAGTCACATGATCTTTTCTTAAATAATTCTAGTAGTCAATTTATTACATACATACCGAGATTTTTTGAAATATAATATTAGTTACAATTAGATTTATTTAATAAAATAGGAATAAAATAATAATTAAAATAAAAGTATAAGAAACATATAGACACAGCAGCTTAATTACCTTGAGCAAAAAGAACAGGATGAATTTTGAATCCTCCTCCATTTTTCAACCTTTGAGGCAGTTGTTCAAAATGATAACTATCAATATAGAAGTAAACTTTCAGAGCTTGCCGGCTTCCTTCTGCTTGATAAGTAAGAGGAACATCTAAAATGACATTTAAGGTCAAAATTTTAATGTCTAAAGAGAATCTTGAAAATGATAACAAGCAAGTATATTAAAGGTACACGCAAAAAACAAGTTCAGGCTAGGTATATTTACAGTATTTTCAGTAAGCGTAAGACTCACTGACTAAAATAACAGATTTATTATTGCATTGTATATAAAATTTTCTGAAATGAAACTTCATTACACTCTGACACACCAGATGTCTCACTTAACTAAATGAGAAGTTTAGCTACACATAGTTTAAAACCAAAATCTCCCAGGGCAGCTGTCTCATTCATATTTTAGTCCGAATGAGTCCTTGAGGTATACTTCTTAAGTTTTGTGTGCAAGATTTTGAGTACAAAGCAACCATTATCAAAATTAGTTTGGATTTGCAAACTACATTCCCAGAGAACCAGACCACAATTGAATTACCTCAGTTGAAGTCCTATAAGCCCTTTAAAATTATGTGTCTAAATCCTTTTAGCTACTTTCAAAAATCCTAAATTACATTGATTTAAAAAAAAAAAAAA
>PVKC010026405.1:0-16092 GCA_004027635.1 Crocidura indochinensis | reverse complement strand
GCACTTTTTATGACTGAAACCCTACCACAAACATGTTTGTAATCATGCTACTTAAATAGACATTATTGAAAAAAAGAAATGAAGAATCACTAATTTGGTTTTACTTAAAATCCCAAAGTGAGGGCATGAGCGCAGCAAAGATACCTTATTCATTGATATTGATCTCCTTGTTCTTGTCCGGAGTTAGAAGATTCCCTTCATCTTGAATAATTCTTCCTTCCCTAACAACATGTACTCTCTACCTATAAAGGGAATTTCAGTGCAAATCATGGGGGAAATTATGGAAGGTTTATGAGTGACATAATGAAACCAGTGTTTCAGGAGGAAGGCGAGGGAAGGTGGGCTGACTCAAGTGACATAGACACACAAATAGGGTTTCAAGGAATGAATATGCTGACTGTCCATCCGACCTTATTAGACACTCAAAATAGTGCAGAGAAATAGTAAATTGCTCACTTCACTATACAGTGCATCTGATTGAATCTCCTACTATTTTAGAACTATTAAGAGTTCTATGATATTAGACTGAGGATGAAACTTGAGTCAGCAGTGGCAAAGAAAAGTGCCTTACCTACCCATTATACTCTTTCTCTCTGGGCCACACCGCTGGTGTTCGGGACTTGCTGCTGGCCTGCACTCAGGGGTAACTCTTTGCAGTGCTTGGGGGATTATATGTGAGGTTAGGAATTGAATGGAGTCAGCCATGTGCAGGGAAAATGCCTTGACCACTGTACTCTCTCTCTGTGTAAGAAAAAGGTGATTTTTTTTTTTTTTTTGTTTTTGGGCCACACCTGGTGACGCTCAGGGGTTACTCCTGGCTATTCACTCAGAAGTCGCTCCTGGCAGGCACGGGGGACCATATGGGGAACCGGGGGATCGAACTGCGGTCCGTCCTAGGTTAGCGCAGGCACAAAAGGTGATTTTTTATAGTTTGTGAAATAGTTTCTACAATTAGAACAATGTTGCCTGATTTTCATGATCAAGTTATCATATTAGTAGGGATAGTTCTGCCTTAGGACTTGATTGCATCAATTCATTTCTGACTGTCTATTAAACGTCAGACACCTTGCTAGTCCTCAATGAGTAATGTAATTAATAATGCAATTAAAGTAGTTATATACTTATTAAGTACTGGACAATGATCACGCATTTAGAACCCACAGTTTCTTTGAGGATGCTACATATTGATCTTCACAGGTCAAATGCCTGGTGGAGTGCACCCTGCGCCCTTCTCTAGACAAAGGAAATTTTATTGTCATGCACTGTGACTCTCACATACCAGTCCAACTACAGGTCTCTGATTCCTAAATGTCAGGCAGTAGCATGTCTGAAAGTTCAATTTTTCTGAAGAACCCTCCTATTTCTCACTTTCCGTAAGCTCTCCTAAAACAGTCTGCTTTTCTAAGTACTCAGAAAATATGATTAGTTTTCTAATCATCCTACAAGAACACAGTGGCCCTAATGGCAGTGACCAAAACTTCAAGAGGCTTTTAGGCATTGCAGATTTTTCACAAAACAGAAGTCCTAAGAATGATTTTATGTTTTAATATTTTAAAAATAGATTTTATTTGGAGATACTGAGGAAGGGGAGAGAGAAGATAAGATAGAGTAATATGCTCAAGGGAGAACACAGGTTTATCCAAAGGGAAGGTCAGGGAGAAGGAGAGAGAGACAGACAGAGAAAGAGAGAGATCACCATGCCAGAGTTAAAGTAGGCAAGTCCACATCTCTAGAGGAGAGATGTGGGAAACCTGTGTACAGAATAAAGGTGCATGGCCTGGCAACAACATGTGAGTAAGCGATATCTTAGAAACAATCGTCCATTCCAAAAATGTGGTCCAGGTACTAATGTTGTATGCTAAATTCCAAATACAAGGCAATCAATTGAATATCTGGTTTATGTTAAAGAAGGATATAATTTTACAGTGTCAATTTTGTGGTAAAAACACATAATAGTATAGCAATAAAAATTCTTCTATTAATGCAAAGTTCTACAAACTCTTATAAATTATACCTAAAAATTCACTGGAGTTTGGAACTGGAATAGATAACAACTGCTTTTTCCTTGGTATTAAAATGTAATGGACCCATAAAAATATCTCTTTATATTAAGTTTCATTGCTGGCCAAATATTTTGCCCTTTCAAACTTTCTTAATTAAGAAAAAAAACGAGTAAACTCGAACAACTTTGTCTTCTTCATTTTTGCTTTCACTAGTATCTACTAAAGATGTAGCGATAATATACAAAAGGGAAAGGTAATTAAAGAACATATTTGCTTTATTTAAAATGTTATATTAATTAATGTTATGAAATAAAGAGGTCATTGTTTCCTGACATTTATTATTAAAGTAAAAGATGACAAAGGATCATGTTCTTAAATATATTACAGACTATGCAATGCATTCCAGAAGGCATAGCGCACTCTAAAATCTGTTCATTTGTAATATAAAGAAGTCTCTAAGTAAAGTTCTGTTAATAAAATAGGCCTTCACTCTCTCTGACTGCCAAACTAAGTTACTTTGGCAAGCAAGCTTGGAACGTTTTAAATTTTACAAACACTATCCCACTTTAAAAAGTTAATTTTGACTACATTAGGGAATGTAAAAATAAACCCTGGTTTCAGTGAAATCAAGATGAAATCTTACTAGACTTCTAAAATTAACTATCAGAATCAGATTATACAATGAGAATAAAGCACAAGGGCTGTGACTCTGAGGCTGGAGAGACCCACAGACTCTTGACTACACTTCTCCCTCTCCCAGAATGCAAATCACTGACCCTTGTTCTAGTTTCCTGGAGGTTGTGGGGTGAAGTGTGGAATCTCTACTTAAGGATGAAAAGCAGTATCTCACTATTGAATTTAAACTAGGTAACTGTACTTGGTTTCTGAAAACTGCTAACACACTTAAGTAAGGCAGCAAAGAGCAGAAACACATACAAAAATGTGAGGAAGACACTTATTATGGAAGTGCATTGGTGGTGTTAAGAAAGGACAGAACTGAGGCCGGAGAGATATCATGGAGGTAAGGCGTTTGTTTGCCTTTCATGCAGAAGGATGGTGGTTCGAATCCCGGCATCCCATATGGTCCCCCGAGCCTGCCAGGGGCAATTTCTGAGTGTAGAGCCAGGAGTAACCCCTGAGCAATGCCGGGTGTGACCCAAAAACCAAAAAAAAAAAAGGGGGGGGGGAAAGGACAGAACTAAATGTCCAATACACAGAATAACAGCAATGAAATCATGAGACCTGAACTCTAACAACCAAACTTAAAAAGGTACCCGGTATGGGATGAATTTTGGGAACAATGGTGGAGGGAGGTTGACATTGATGTTGGTATTGGTGCAGAACATTGATGTCTAAAACTTAACTATGAAAAACTTTAAGTCACAATGCTTTAAATTTACAAAGATAAAAAAATAAGGAACAAAAGAAGGAAAAAAGATCATTATAAGTTTCAGGCACTGTACAATGTGTCAATAGCCAGTGCTCTTACCTCTTTTATCAAGATAGAAATGAAGGGGAGAGAAATAGGCCTGACCCAAGAGTAAAAGCTGAAAAATGGCAGAGCCAGTGTTCCAAGGCAGGGCAGGTGATCAGAGAAAAATGAGAAAAAAAGAAAAGTTGTAAAGTAGCAACAATGATGACCTGAGGAAGCCAGCTGTATGTATGGATCATTGAGGAAAACTAATCTGGGTTCATATATTCTAGTTAAATAAAATAACACAATGGCCAGAGGTAAGGGAAGGTGTAAGGAAAAAAACATAGTGGGCCAGGTGCAGTGCAGTAAAACATTTGGAGAACTGGAGCTCAGCTGGAATTTTTCCTCTGGGTGTTAAGATGCAACATATGCAAAAGTGCAGCATTTTAGGAGCTAGTTTTGATTTGTTTAAACATTATGGGAATTTTCATTTCTTACTTATTAAGAAAAAGAATTCTCATTCCAGAAAGAACTAGAGTCCTAAAGGGAAAAAAAAAAAGAAAATCTCTAAGAAAAGTGAGTCCAAATTGAGAAAACCAATAAAGAACTAAAAGTAAAAGGAAATAAAGGTTACGAACATTATAGTCACATAGGGAGACAGGAAGAATGTTCCTTAGTGTTTGCAGGGCTGAGTTATTGCTAAGGTCCCATACTCCCATCTGTGCAAAGTCTTCTTAACCAGAGATTTCTCTAATTTTTCCTGAATGTTGAAGTGACCACAATATCTCCTTAGAGAAATGAAGTACATTGAACAGGTACCCAAAAAGATCAGATGATTCAAAGTTTGGAACTTTTACAGAATCCTTTGTTACAATCAAGGATGGTTCTCTGCAACATCAAATTAAGAAGTAAAGTTTGAATTAGAAATTGTGTATGCAACTTTTGGATGCATACAGTCCTTATTAACTATGTTATAATACCATTATTGTTTCCCTTTAAAATGGCAATAAGAAAACATGAAATCATAATTAAAAACCTGATTCAACCAGCACACATAGAACATACATTTCCCCTTAGAAGTATTTCCAGTTCTCTGGAGTACAGAGAGCAGCAGGTCATGAGTATGTAGTCCTTCACCCAAAAAGATTGTGTTCGGGATAGAGGAGCTGGAATCACTAGTGTCTGTGAACTCCCAAATAACATCTGGCCATCCTGTCCTCTTCTCTTCCCTAAATAGGTACAGCCACTTCCTCTAACATCTTTCCTCTACTTTCCATCTTCTGCCTCCGACAGTCAGTCCAATCATGTCCTGTCCATCCTTCAAGGGCCACTCAAGTCTTCTCTGTCTGTAATCTCCTTTCTTAAAAGAGCTCCTTCTCACTTTTGAACTCTAGAGTTCCTTATTCTCTTCACTGCCAAGACACTCTACCCCCATTATTTTTGACTGTTTTATTTTCAAGGGTTTTATTTGGAGGGATTCCTACACTATGGTCAGGGAGTAAAACTGGACAGGATCTAATACCATTCAGATACTGTGGTGGTGGACATACTCAGGCCACCCTGGCAATATTGGGGGCCTCCAGGGCTGTACTCAGCAATGTCTGCAGGACCATGTGTTGCTGGCCATTAAACTCAGATTGGGCACAGGCAAAGTATGTGCCCAAACCACTATTGCCTGCCATGACTCCAATTTAAATATTTTTTAAGCCAATGTGCTGGGTAGTGGAATAGGGAGCACTCTCTGCAGTCATTGGTTTGATGGTTTGGTCTATGGGTTAGTGATGTTTGAGGCCCATCAGGGTCACACTCAGCAGTGTTTGGGAATAACCAAAGAGTTATTTCTCCAGCCCCTAATCACTATTTTATTTTTGGGGTAACACCCAGTGATGTTCAGGACTTACTCCTGGCTCTACACTCAGGAAATTACTCCTGGTGTTACTCAGGGAACCACATAGGATACTGAGGATGCAATCTGGGCTGGCCACGAGAAAAGCAATGCACCTTCTGAACAATTGCTTTGGGTGCAAATGGTCATTTTACATTTTAATGTCTGAGGCACCTGTAATGATCAACTTGTTGAAGTTTAATGTCATGGCATAGAACAGTTACTTTTTACTTTTTCAAATTCCTTAAAGACCTCCACTGGAACCATGTTAATGAATAATTAGTTGAGCTATGGGAATGAGATGAAGTATCAACAAATGAAAAGGCAAGTAACTTGACAATGAGATGTAAAATTAGTATCTGGTGATAAGTGAAGTTAAAATAGGATGCATTAAATGTAAAATCACTGATTACACCTTTATTCACGAAAAAGATAAAATCATACACAGATGACTCATATTCATGAGATTTACTAGCTCTTAAAGAGCCATGAAAGGATGAAAGTAGTCTACTGTAGAGTTATGTGAGAGGGAAGAAATGTAAAAGGGGCTAAAATAAAACCATGTTTTCTGGGGCTGCACACTTTCTCGGTTTGCACATGACCAATCTGAGTTTGATCCCTGATACCACATAAAGTACCTTGAGCAGTGCCAGGAGTGACTCTAGAAGGGCATAGGCATAGAATTAAGCCCTAACATTCTGGTGCAATGAAAACAATAACAATAGCAACAAAACATAAACCACACTTTCTGAAGAACCATTTAAAGCATTCCCTGTGACTTAGTATCTTATGAACAATCAAACCAATAAAATGCTCAAGGGGTGGGGACAAAATGTGGTAGAGGCACAAGGAGTAATATTAATGAAAGCATTGAGGACCTGAACATTTTTACCCTAACATCATCAGTTTTAAAGAGTTCTTAAGCAATGTAAGTACATACATGGATCTGTACTAAACAGATTTTAAACATTAACTGGATAACGGTTCATTAATATTTGAGAATATCAGCATAAAAATAGCAACATGTAATATACCAGAAAAGGAGACTGAAATATTTAGAGTTCAAGTTTTTTGGGGGAGGGAGGACATTGAGATGGAGGGTGTGGTGCTAGAATGTGCTGTGATGAAACCCTATAATTAACATGGTAAACCTTGGTGCCTAAAATAAAATAAAAAAATTTTTTTTGGTAAAGATCTGTCTCTAGAACCTTTTTTAAACTTATTTTCAGTTTTCAGTTTTTGAGTCAGCCATTATCTGGTGATGCTCAGGAGTTACTTCTCTCTCTACACACGGACTTATTCCTGGTTGTGGACAAAAGACCATAGAGAATGCTGGGGGTGGAACCCGTGTCAGCAAGGGAAGTAAGTGTTCTACCCACTGCACTATCTCTCTAGACCCTAGGACATTTGTTTTAATAACTTTCCTAAAGTGCTGATAGAAAGAATAACTAATAAAAGGCAGTAAACACCATATAACATCCTCAGTTTCTTAGCAGGGACATCCAGTGTAGACTGTCCCAAACTGCCCTGCCCTCCTGACAAATACAACTATACTCATGTCCACATCACTGTCTGGTATTTTAGTTATTTGGAACAGAGAATCATAGTATCTGGCCAAAGGAATAATTCTACACATAAATAAACGCTGAGCAGAGTCTAACCTGTTATTTTCAATGTAGCTACCGGTTTTTTTTTTTCCTCCTAAGAAAGACTTCTCTGTCTGTTGCCTGGGGCAAAGGTGGGAAGGATGGAGGGAGTTTGGAAGGCACAAGGCAGTATCTGCAGTATCTGGGCTCTTGTAAGCCAAGCAGGAGTTGCAGTGCCAGTTATCTTCTATTCTTATTTGTTTAAGAAAGCTCAGGGTGGGGCCCGGGAGATAGCATGGAGGTAAGGCGCATGCCTTTCATGCAAAAGGTCATCTGTTCGAATCCCGGTGCCCCATATGGTCCCCCGTGCCTGCCGGGAGCAATTTCTGAGCATGGAGCCAGGAGTAACTCCTGAGCACTGCCGGGTGTGACCCAAAAACAAAACAAAAGCAAAAACAAAAACAAAAACAAAAAAAACCGAAAGCTCAGGGTACATCATTCTTAAAGTTCCTGCCCTTGCTCTTCTCAACTTACCCCTAGAGCCTCAGACTCAATTCTGCTTGCTTGAGGTAAGGCTTTTTTTTTCTTCCTTCACCATCTTATTGACTTTCTTTATTATCACAAAAATTAAAAATCAAGAGTGGTTCTATTACTTCCTCCCCTATATCCAATTGTTCAACCAAATCTAGTAGGTTCTTCATAGCAAATCTCTCAAGCATGAAATTATCTGTGAATCTTTCTTCAATTCAATACCACTTCTGTCCAGAACCTCTAGTTAGCCTATTGATAAATCCTAGCCCAACTCAATCAATGCTCCACAATGCAGAAAATGGAACTCTCAAATGGAAATCTGTTCACTTTTCTTTACTGCTTAAACTATGTAATGTCACACCCAATGGGATGAGTACTATAAACAAAAAAATAGCAAGTGTTGAAAGGTTGTACACTGTTGGTGGGAAGAGAAAATAGTACAGCAGTTATGGAAACAGTTTAGTGGTTCCTTAAATATGATTCATACAATTACCACATGACCCAGCAATTCCACTTCTAGATATATTCCCCAAAGAGGTAAAAGTAAAGACTTGAACAGATTTTTGTACGATTGTATTCATAGTATCACTGTTAACAAAAGCCAAACAGCAGAAAAAAACCTATGTGTTCACAGAGAAATGAATGAGTAAATTCAGTGGGCAGATGTATTCAATGGAATGTTATTCAATTTATAAAACTGACATACATTGAATACGCTAAAATTGACAATATAATAAGCTTTGAATGAACATTAGAACTTACTAAGTGAGTGGTTTCAGAAAATCATTGAAGGACAAATACTATAGAATTCCACTTACATGTGGTGTCTATAGTAGTCAAATTCCTAGATAGGAAAGTATCCTAGTTGGCATTTTCCAGATAGTCCAAGATTTATTTGACATGTATTGGGGGAAAGTTAGGATGGAGGAATGAAGAATTAATATCTAACTCCTGGCATAAAATTTGAGGTTAAACTAAGTTGAATTTTAAGATGGAATAGGTTCTGTAGATAAATTAATGTTGGTTGTACAGCACTGTAAATACATTTATGTTAACTGTATGCCAAAATATTATGTTAATTGCATCCCAAAAGGACACATCTCGTTATGCATATTGTTCCACAATTAAATACGTTGCACACACAAATCTATAATGCTTTTTTATTGGCTTAGCATAAAGTTCAGATACGAATGTGTAAAATGTCCCTAGGATTTAACCCTACTCTACCTCTCCTCCTGTTATCCTCTTTTCCTCCAGGACCTAAATATCCAGAACTGTGCTGACCCTTATACAAACTTTCACCACTACTCACAAGACAAGAGTCTTACCATTTATAATTCCATTTATCTGTAGTTATGTGTTTTTACTTCATGCTTACAGTCTTGGTATGTTCAGAATTAATTCTTCATTGTCTGGCACATGCAAGTACTAAGTAAATATTGTTGATTACATAAAGAAATAAGCATGGAGAATATGAAAGCAATGTCTGAAGTACACACTTTACAATAAAGTGTGTAGTAGATACATCTAGGCCTGTAAAGAACCTTTGTAGGCACCATTTCTCTGTATGCTACAAATAATCAAAAGGCTTAGAGTTATGAGATCAAATTATAAATAGAAAAAATTTCTAACATGATATTCCACTTTATTCTACAATTTTTTTCTGATGGAAAACATTGCATTTATTTATTATTTTAAGCACATTATTTCTCTAAATTATGGTATAAATGACATGGATATAGTAATGTTAACTTTTAGTTATGATATACAATGTTAACTGCATCCCAAGACCTTGAACATTGTCCTTATGAGAATAGAATTTTTATACATTTGCTCTTAATGTCAATTATTTGCATAAATTTGCATATATATTTATAAAGGACTCTTCTTCCTTTAAAATTGGGTCAATGAGAAGGGCTAAGCCAAATTTCTAAAGATATTTTTATGCCTGCCATATTAAAAAGAGTTAGTGCCTTACCATAGTCATAATATTTTGAGAAGTTTTTCTAAGGAACTATGTATCACATCATATTCTGTAAACATTTTATGATTCAAAATAAAATCAATGTTTATGACTATAACAGTTCAAAATCAATTCTAGCACAGTTTAGTTTACAGTAGAGTCTAAAACTCTATGTAGTGCAAAATTGTTAGGGACAATCTAAGATTTGCTCTGGTGAATGCTCTACCATGGCTCTATAACTCAAGAATTCATCTTGATATAAAAATGCATTTAGAAACTGTAGTTATCATGCCATGCCTTGAGGACTTTCCTCCACACCCAACCCTCTTCCAGGTCTTTCTTAGTCTCTTTTCAAAAACCAAATAACTTCAAAAACATCTAAAACATGATAAAGAGGAAAAGTATTTATGACTTGATCCTTGTCTGGGCCTGACATTTTTTTCTTTTAAATTGTTGCAATCTAAAAGGCATTTAAAATATATTAGTTTTGCTGTGCAATAAAATGAGTAAATAGTTGTAACCACAAACTGAGTTAACATACATTATCACACATGGTTCCTCCAAGATTTTTCTTGTGCTGAGAACTTTTAAGATTCACACATTTAACACTTTTCAAAAGTGGAATTTATCATTACTATGCTACATGTGACTATTCAGATGACTTCTTTTAAAATTTCAAGTCTGAACTGACTTCAGTGAAATAAAGTGAGCTTGCTTATCCATATAATATGTTGTTATTTGGCACTAAAAAGGAAAATTACTCTAGGAAATCATCAGATGAGGCTCAAAATGCATACTGAGTTAAGAGTGCTCACTGTGAGGGGGTTGGGCGGTGGCGCTGGAGATAAGGTGCCTGCGCTAACCTAGGACGGACCACGGTTTGATCCCCCGGTTCCCCATATGGTCCCCCCGTGCCTGCCAGCCAGGAGTAACCCCTGAGCGTCACCGGGTGTGACCCAAAAACCCCCCAAAAAAACCCCAAAAAAACCCCCAAAACAAACAAACAAAAAAAAAGAGTGCTCACTGTGTCCATTTACATAAAGTTTTTGAGTAGGCAAAGTAAATTATTATAGCAGAACTCACAACAGTGATTGTGTCTGGCTAAAAAAAGGAATAACTTAGGAGCAGAACTGGAACTTTCTAGGGAATTTAAATTGCTGTCTACTGTACTCAGGTGTATTTTACATTAGTTTTGTCAAAACTGGTTAAGATACATGCATTTCTCTGAATGCACACTACATACTGAAAAGAAAGTGCTCTTACAGTTTAATTTTTTATTACTTAAATGTATGAAGTAATACTTTGTCTCTATAATGTGCTTAGTATTTAATAAAATATTATCATTGCTTACCTATATGACAACATGGAAAATATGATTATAAAGTACATATAAAAGGTTTGCTGGGCTGACATGGGGGTTGGCAATGGTATATATTTTTCTATTACTTTACAAAGTACCAGACCTAAAAATGCTTTACAAAACGTATTTTAAAAAGTCTATGCTACAGATTTATAGCTTTCATTTTCTATGAAAGAAATTATTGCTTCCTTCTGCTCTCAATATATTACATAGTTACCTCGAGCACAAGAGTAGGATTGTGAGCAAAGCTCCATAAAATCAGCTGATTTTATTCTTTTCTCCTTAAAAGTTTTTCTCTGTCAATAACAGCAAAGAAAGACTCTTGCCTATACAATATCATCACAAAACTGTCCTTGCTGTATAAAAGAAATTGTTCACAGCAAAGTTCTTGATAAAACTTTTTAACCACAAGGCTTAGAATGAATACCTTATAGCTTGTTTGAGTTCATAAAGGATAATAAGACAAACAGATATGTTAGTTTATTTGCATTTGAGTAAGCTTCACATAAACCACAAATTAGGCATTTCCACAGCTTTTCTTGCTCTGATACATTTTCCTCTTCTTTTGGGTCAAGAAGCACATTTCTTGAATTAAATGCAAAACACCAAGAAAACTTTTGGCCGACTCACCTGATGTTGGTTATGTGCTGTTGCACGGGCTGATGCTGAAAATGGTCAGGCCACGGATGATGTAGGCAGAAGGATGGAGAGGACTGAAGACAGCACGAAGTCTGATAAACAGGTGAATGATTTGGGCAAAGAGATGCAGAATACTCTGGATGTGGCTGCATGCAACATGAGGCCAAAGCAGAAGGTGTTGTGGGACCAGCCTCGGGATGGCACTCTTGATAACTGCTATGGCTGGTCAAAGGGTGATGGTAAGGGCAAGGATGGCAGCATTGGGATATCATCTGAGGTTTTCTTTGGTTGTCTAAAGGCAGGAAGGATGATTTAATAGTGCCATTAACTTGTAGGCATCCATTTGGACTCACTTTTGCTCCCGGTGTTGCTTTGGGTGTGAGCTGCTGGGATGTGAGGTCTCCATCACAGGGGGTGAGGGGTCTAGGGCTGGTAGCACTGGTTGCAATGCTGCCATTACTAACAACCACAAAGTCGTTATTTCCATTGCTCATAGCCATGCTCCAAGTTCTTGACCCTATGAAAGAAAATGACAAAAAAAAAATTCCACTTATGCCAAGTTTTTGACCTTATGAAAGAAAATGACAAGAATATCCAATTACAGTAAGACATGGAACTATTCAGAAAAAACAGAAAATATATTTTATTTGTTTTGCTTTGTGACCACACATGATAGTACTACTGGCTCTGTGCTCAGGGATCATCCCAGGTATCTCAGGAGATCTTATGCTGGGGATAGAACCTCAGCTAGCTATAAGCAAAGGCAGCAAGCACCTTGCCTGTTGTACTATTGCTCCAACCTTGGGAAAGACATTTTTAATACACGTTGACATTTTTCTCCTTCAGTTTCAGCTACTGTAACTGAGGACCTTCCTGGTGACTTCCTTTCAGCCCCACTTTTCCCCCCTCCTTCATCCTAGGTAATCAAATACCAATGAAAAATAAGAACATTTTAGGATGGGCTTTAGGGAGGGGGAGAAAAAAAGAGAAGATGCCAATATTATCCTTCCACAGTTCACTAATATGATTCCTGGGGTGGTGTGATTGTGTAGGAATGATGGGCAAAATAAAGAAGAGCCTTTCTGAAATTCTATCATTTACTCAAAAGAGAAACATTTTAGAGGTTAAGAAATCTGAAGAAACTTCAGAAAATGTTATGTCTTAGAAAAGCATCAGAATATATACTTTTATGCTATGAGGCCTTAAAATAATAAACAAAATATAAAAATGAATAGGATAAATTAAGAATTGTGAGAACCAAAATATGAAACATGAAATCTTCATCATCATCATAAAAACAATGCTGAAACCATCAGGCAAACAGATTGCAGAAGTTGTCATGAAATCATTGTTTTCAAAATCAACTAGAACAGATAGCAATTGATTCCACAAGAAGAAAGAAACACTATGGATGGAATTTGCTTTAAAAGACATTAGTACATTGCCTATTTTCTTTTGTCAAAGGGTCCAAGGTCTTCACTGTAAAATAAAACCCTTAAATGTGCAAATGACCAGTAGTAAGTGAATTTAGTCTACAAACATAAGCATAAACATAAGACACTTCTCCTCCCCTTACCCACTCACTACTTTCTGACTAACACATATGCCAAATCTGGGAATCTTCAGTGAGCAAAATGAGTCGCTAAATGCTATTGGTTTATGTCACCTATATATGAAAATCAACAAGCTAAAAAAATAGCACTGCACATTGGCTAACTGATTCTTCTGGTATTGCATTTGTTGAAACAGATAAAGAGCTTCTAGAGAAATGTCTCTTCAACCTCTCAACCTCAACTCCTCACACCTCTGACACATTCACAAGAAACCAGAAGAAAAAAATATTTTTGGTTGTCCCTAACAAACATGGATCATTCTTGAGGAAGTGTCTGCATAATTCTATTCAACATGTAAATCAGTTAATAGGGAAGTTTTTAAGCAAAGTATGACAGAAGAATGCATAAAATTTATACCAGCATATGATTACCAAGAAGACATGCCTTGTACTAAGATGTAAATTCAGCATTATTAATTTACTTTTCAAGTAAATGCTCTCAAGTACACATACAATTCAATTATATGAGTATCAATGTTAAGAGCAAAGGAAAATTAATGCAGACATTAAGTGTCTTCACAAATTTAACCATTTATAAACATTAAAAAACAAGTGCAATCAGGCCTATGTTCATTCTTTCATCAGGCTAAATTACTTTTTAAGGTGGTCTATCAATCTTCAACTTCCTTTTTAAACAGTTCACTACGAAAGAATTTTAATTGTAGATACAGTTGTTTTCTCCTTAACTAAATCACTCTTGGACTAAAAAAGATTCAGTATACTCAACACAAAGCAAGAGTCATTGAATGTATAAATATATTATCCAAGTAGGGGGAGGCATTCATACTGGGAAGAGCCCTAAATTAACTGAGTTACAAAGTATAATACTCTAGTCTTCCATCACTTTCTACTTTTTTGACACTGCTCCCACCATACACACACACTGTAAAGGGAATCACACCCACTGTAGTGACAGGTGGGAGAAGCATATGATTACAGGGATCCAACCCCTGGCATATGGAAGGCATGTGTTCTTTCACTTGAGTCATTTCCAGGCCCTCTCTTTTCTGTTTATTGTTAGGTCACATCTGGCAGTGCTCAGAGGGCCATGCAGAGGCAATGACTGAACACTGGCCTTTGAATATAAACTATGTGTTCAGTCTGTTGAGCCCTGCTCTTTTCCCTTTTCTTCCCTTCCCTCTTTCCTATCTTTTTTCCTTGCTTTTGGGGCTATTGCTGCAGTGCTCAGTGGCTACTCAAGGCTTTGTGTTCTACCATGTGTGCTAAGATCTAACGGGAATCAGTCTCATATAAGATATACTCCTTAACTCATGCACTGTATCTCTCTAGTTTCTCTCACTTTTTATTTTGTTTGTTATGGGGCTTAGGGGTTACTCCTGGCTATGTACCCAGAAATTACTCTTAACAGGCTCAGGGCACCCTATGGGATACCAGAGATGGAATCTGGGACAGCTGTGTGCAAGGCAAATGCCCTACCCACCATACTATAGCTTTGGCCCCATCCATTACTCTGTTAAATTTCCATCTTAGCAAAAAAAACAAAAACAAAAACAAAACAAAACAAACTTGCAGGCTTAAGTTTTCCTAGAGTTGTAAATAATTTTATATGCTAATTTTAGCAAAGTCTAAAACTATAGTATAAATATTCTTAATTTCTTTGATTAAAGGTGCAATCACTTAAGACTTTCTTCAAAGAACTCAAATAACTAGAGGCAAAACCAACATTCACAGAGAGAAATCAGCACACTCTTGTCTCCTGAAGTCCTGCTCCTAAGCCATCTCTCCAGACAGCAGCCAGGCTGTCCCAGTGGATGTAGTCTGTGCCCTGCAAGGAAAAATCAACACTTCTTTTCCACCTTACCATCAAGAGGAAAGAAGAAATAAATGGGTTTTCTGTTTTGTTGTGCTTTTGTGGATCAAGGTAGTATTTATTTTTTATTGAAACTTATTTAAAAAATGTGAGAGAGAATGAAAGAGAGAAAAAGAGAGAGAGAGGAAGAGGAATGTGTTTGAGAGAGAACATAGGCTTCTTCAGGGTGTAAATAAGCAAGCAAAGAAACAAAACATGTTGTTGAAGGGAGAACATGTTCTTGAAGAGCAAGACTTGCTGACTTATTTGTCATCTCAGATTATTTGATATACTCTTTTTTTTGAATTTATTAAGAAATCCAAATAACAGTGAGGCTAGAAAGAGCAAATAACCAAAATTCAGTTTAAAGTAAAACTGAGCTTCAGAGAGACTGCCATCAACCTCTAATGCTTTTCAAGTCCCTGAAATCCCCATTTCACTGGCATCCCTACCTGTTAATTGAATCTTCTTTTTCTCCAGAAAATAGCTTTTCTTTTTTTTTTTTTCGAAGTAGAATTACAATGAACACCTCCTTTTATTTTTTTTATTATAAATGAACCATTTTGGAGTTATATAAGAGTTAAACAGAATTTTGTAGGCCAGTCAAAGGACCTAATCACCGTTTATAACATTTTCCCTCCACTGTGGTAAAAGGCATTTCAACTGCTGAATAAAAAAAATGACTTACAAATGAATTTTTGGAACACAACCTGTTTCGTAACTTGGAGGCTTCTGGTAATGAAGCAGGAACTAATGGATAGTAAAGAATAATTTGAACTCTGGCTTTGGCTTACATCACATGACTTTTCTTTGAACTGATTTCTTTAATCATAACATAGAAACAATCATATGCATTTTATAGACCACTTGTGACTTATAAGTAAAAAGGAACAGAAAGCAAAACAAGAGGGGATAAAAATTTTGTTTCAAGAAATTTCTATGGGTTAAATTCAGGAGATAGAGAAATTAGAATGGAGACTAACAGGAATAAAATGTTTAGTCTTTGTCTGGGGTAAAGAGAAAAGAAAAGGGGTAACAGAAAAGGAGATGAGCTAGAGACAGAATCCATACAATATAAAGGATCTAATGTGATAAATGCAGTGCTATGTGATTTTAACTACTGGAATAATGGTGCTTATGGTAAAAATTTGAAATTAGCTGTAGGTCAAATCTAATGAATAGCTATAACAAAAAGGGATGCTGAATCACCTATTTTCCCCAAAGGCATAACATACAGAAGCTGCCAATGGAAGGCAGTTTTGAGGCACTAACTTGAGATGTGATGGTCC
>PVKC010026404.1:0-16214 GCA_004027635.1 Crocidura indochinensis | reverse complement strand
TTTTTTTAAGTTTAAAGTCTGTGTCATTTGAAATTACTATGACCACTCCATCCTTATTAAGGGAATTGTTTGCTCTAATCTAAAGTTTGAGCCTGTGTTGTTCTATTAAAATTTTTTTCTTGTTGGCAGCAAAACATTGGATTCAGCTTTTTGATCTATTTTGCCACTTTGTCTCTAAACTGGCACTTTTATTCCATTGACATTGAAAGAGATGGTGGTCATGGAATTTAGTGTCATCCTTCAGTAGGAGTTTGGTGTGTTTTGTGGTCTGTCTTATCTTAAAGTAGTTCTGTCAATTCATTCTTTAAGGCTGATTTTAAGTCTGTAAGTTTTTAAGCCATTGTTTATCCATGAAGCTGTGTATTCTTCTTTCAAATCTGAATTTACCTGACTGGGTGGAACTTTTCGTGATGAATTAATTTCTTTGAGTTTTGTCACTATATCGCACTACTGCATTTAGGCCTGAGGATTTCTTGTGACAAATCTGTGGTAAATCTTAGGTATGCTCCTGTGAATGTAATTTCTCTTTTTGATCTTGCTGCTGTCAGTATTCTATCCCTACCTATGGGATTTATCATTGTGACTAGGATGTGTCTTGGGGTGCTTTTCTTTGGATCCCTTTTGGCTGGTTCTCTTTGGGCATGTAAGATTTGGTTGCATGCACTCTTTAGCTCTGGGAGTTCCTCTGCAATAATGCCCTTGACTGTTGATACTTCCTGGGGATTTTCTTCCTGTGTCTCTGGGACTCCAATGATTCTCATGTTGTTTCTGTTGAATATATCAAAGGCTTCTATTTTCATCTATTCTATTTTTTCAGAACTTTTCATATTGTCTGATGGTTTGTTTTAAGGCTCTTTTCCAACCTCTTCTGTTGTATGGAGTTGATATGCATCTCATCTTCCAGCTGTCTTCCAGCTGTCATTTCATCTGCCTTCGGCTGCTGTTACACTGTTGGATAGGCTTTCCAGTGAGGTTTTATTTCATCTCCCACGTTTTTAAACCCTTTTATTTTAGTTTGAAGTTTTCTTATATCTATTCTCAGATTTTCTTGATTTTTATTTGTGGCATGTTTTCGTGCTTTCTTTGAATTTATGAACATCTTCCATATTTCTTCTTTAAAGTCCTTATCTAAGAGGCTAAATAGGTGGTTGGAACTTTTTGGTACTGCTTCTGTCTTTGTTCTATGAGCATGGTGGAAGTCTGCATTGTTTTCCCATTTTTGTGGTTGTAGTGTGATGTTTTCTATGTCATGTGATGGTGTCTAGGAGTAATTTCCGAGTGCAGAGCATAAGTATCCTCTGAGTGCTGTTGGGTGTGCCTCCCCCAAAGACCCCTAGTTCTAGGATTTAATGATAAAGAAAGTTTGCTATTTTAGAATTACAATGGAATGGTCATTTCTGCTTATGAATATAAGTCTAGATGTTAATGTGAATTCATGCAAAACACATCAGAAATAAAAATGTACAAGTTTAAGAATATTATCCATGCATTACAAGGAAAGGTTTTGCAGGTTCTATTTTGTGGGGGGGTCACACCCACCAGCACTTAGGGGATATTTTTGACTCTGCACTCATAAATTGCTCCTGGCAGGCTCAGGGAACCATATGGGATGCCGGGATTCAAATCACCATCAGTCCTGATCGGCTGCATGCAAGGCAAATGCCCTACCACTGTGCTATCTCTCTGGCTCCGGTTTTGCAGTTTTGTGTCCTAGAAAATGCGAAGATTCATTCAAAACAAATTCTTGTACTTCTCATGCTAAAAGAATGCTATAAATCTAACTCTTCTTGGAATAAAAAAAATCTTTCAATTTTTGTGCTTTCGTTGTATTTGAATATATTAAAAAGTTAATTACATTCTAATTTTTTAGAATTTACAGATGTGTTTCAGTTTATAACAGGGCTCATCAAGAATACAGATATATACTTTAACTTCTACTCTTATACCCCTACCACCCAACAAATAGTCATTAAATATTGCTTTGTGAAATAATGAGGTAATGGTTATTGCCTGGAACCTATTCAATTCAGAATAAAATATATGAAACAGACAACTTTAAAGATTAAAATGTAATAAAATATAAAATACTAGAACTACAGTCTTATATTCAAGCAGACCAAATTAATATTTGAACCTGTTCGATAATCACAAATTGAAGTAACCTACAGAAGTTTGCACACAGACTGCAGCTGTGAAACTTCTGTACAACTGAACAGTGCTGATTCACTCACCACAGTTTGTTTGCAAGTGAAGGACATCAACTTTTAAGTTAGAGAAATATAAGCAGTTTTATATCTGGAAGTCATCAGAAATGTTTGATTATTTAAAGAACTGACTAAAAGTTAAATAGGTTAATATGACATTACAAAAGAATTTGGAAATTCAATACTGTTCACTGCAATTTATGTTTATAAGGTCAGTTCTGAATTTCTTCAAAGAAACAATGAGAGATTCTAGAATAACTTGACATTTTCAACATTCACTATAGGCTTTTCCCCTTCTGACTCCTCCCTTACCATGAAACACATATAGATGTACACAAAAGGCAAATGAAGAAAACATCTGGTTGGCTATAAAGCACAGTTTTCTTTATCATCAAAGGAGTTTTTGTGTTAAAACTACACTTTTATAAGACCTGAAGAAATAGGCACGGTGCCATTTATCATAAAGTATACATAAAAATCCCATAGGGTTACATTCATTTTTCTTACCATATTAGCACTGCGCATGTATGTAAGATAAAAATGAAAGTTATTTTGAGTGGGATAGTCTCATTCCTATCCATATATTAAATAATGGAGGAAAACAATTGTCAAAGATAGCTATCCCTGGGGCAGCAGATGTTGTTTGAGATATAGCAATAACCTTGCATTCAGGAGACCTGAGTTCAATTCCTGGTACCACAATTAGGGTAATAAAATCTAATCACCTCTCCTTAGAGATGTAAGAAGTACATTTTACTGTTCAGGAATTAAGATATAAAAATATATAACTGCATATATACAAATTTAATTCATGTATATATAACAATTTAATAAAGGTTCTTGGGCTAATAAAATCATATTTAGTAGAACCAAGTCAAATTGAATACTTGTTTAAGAAATGTATTAAACAGAAAAAATTATTATTTAGAACCAACTATTCTAAGTCTGTGTAGTTCCAGAAAACAGAACCAAACTCAAGTGGTTCTATTTATAAAAAATAAAGGGACGGAGGTGGGAAAAATGAGCAGCTTGTGTAGTTCAATAATGAGTTGCACAACTAAATGATGGGAAGGAGGTGAATATTACTGAGTTCTTTTTCTTTTTTTTTTTTTTTTGTGGTTTTTGGGTCACACCCAACAGTGCTCAGGAGTTACTCCTGGCTCCTTGCTCAGAAATTGCTCCTGGCAGGCATGGGGGACCATATGGGGCACCGGGATTCGAACCGATGACCTTCTGCATGAAAGGCAAACGCATTACCTCCATGCTATCTCCCGGGCCCCTGAGTTCTTTTTCTTTCTTCCTTTTCCTCTCTTTTTGACACTGTGGTTTGTAGTACAGTTAATGAAGAAGTATATAACATGCATAGCACTTTATCCCCTTTTAGCACCCCGTTTTTGTCCAGAGCAATCAGTTCCAATTTTCGTTATCATAGTGTTCTCTTTTTGCAAACAAAGCCGGTAAGGTCAGATCCCAATATGTGGAAGTCACTGGTGAGGTCTGAGTAGCTGTATGTAGAAGTCACTGGTGGGGTCGGATCTCAGGTGAGTAGAAAGCTCACAAACAACATCCACCAGCCATTTTGCAAAAGTAACGCAGTTTATTGTAGGTGGGAAAGGGATATTTATATTAGGGGAGAGGAAGGTGGAGAATAAGGATCATACTCTGTACCAGTCTATTTGATAGGATGTGAGAGGGGGTTACAACAGGGTGTGTGCTTCTGTGTTTAGGGAAGACAGGGTAAGGGGATTAGGGAAAGCAGAGTGTGTGCTCTGGTTGTTAAAAACAATAACTACATTGAGAACTACCATAACCATGTGTGAATGAATGAGGGAACTGGAAAGCCTGTCTAGAGTACATGTGGGGGTGGTGTGGGATGGAGGGAGATTTGGGACACTGGTTGTGGGAATGTTGCACTGGTGAAGGGGGATGTTCTTTACATGACTGAAACCTAATTACAATCATATTTGTAATCAAGATGTTTAAATAAAGATATTATATAAAAAAACTGTGCGCTTAAATTGGTTACACCTTTTTTACCCTAACTGCACAGATTAATTCTTCTCACCATGGTAATGTCCTTGCTTTAAAAATATAGGGTGTACTTATATTTCTATATCTGCTGATCTGTTAAACTCATGATTTTGGCTGGGTTATTAATTTCACTTTATGGGGCCGGAGAGATAGCATGGAGGTAAGGTGTTTGCCTTTCATGCAGAAGGTCAGTGGTTCGAATCCCGGCATTCCATATGGTTCCCCTGAGCCTGCCAGGAGCTATTTCTGAGCATAGAGCCAGGAGTAACCCCTGAGCACTGCCGGGTGTGACCCAAAAAACAAAACAAAACAAAACAAAAGTACTATTAATTTCACATTTTTAAGACTCAATTTCTACTTTTGCTTTTAGGTTCGAATAGTTCCCTCCAATATTCATCCAAAGAATGACTCATATGAATAAGCTTTGAGTTTAAGGATACATATTGACTTTGATTTTGGCTTCTAGAACTTTTTTTTTTGGGGGGGGGAGTGGGAAATGGGAGACATTCAGAGACTCCTCAGCAATGTTGGGAGTCATATGTAGTGCTGAGGATCAATTGCAGCTTGACAGCATGCATCATACTCTTTCCCTGGGCCCCTGACTTCCAGAATGTTTTAAGATGCAGTTAGTTTCTTGAATGTTTGCAGCTGCATCAAATCTGTAGGCTGATGTCTTTCCATCATTTCTAACAAGCCCTCAGCTTTTCTCTCCAAATATGACACCTGCTCTTTTAAGCTTTTACCCATTTTGTAATTGCAGTTGCACATGGAATAGATTCCTAGCTGTAACTTGCTTTTTTACCCTAATCAGTAAATGCTCTTCAAAGTTTTAGATATTTTTTTTGTTCGTTTTTGAACTACATCCAGTGATGCTCAAGGATCAGATTAAAAGATGCTGGAGATTAAAACTGGGTTGGCTGTTTGCGAGGCAAGTGCCTTACCCACTGTATCGTTGCCTTAAGTTTTAAATCTTTGCTTTATTTTATAGTTGTTTGCTTCTTTTAACATTTTAGAGCAGGGATCTAAAATATTTCATATTAAAATTTTTTTCTATGCATAGATTTCTCCTACTTTTAAAATTAATGTTTTTCATGACAGGTTGCTTTTTTATTTTGTGACAGATATAAATATCAAAATATGTGTGTGCATACCCCCAGAAGTATTAAAAATGAATTTTTCAGGTAGGAATTCTAGCATCAACAATTTAATTCTTCACAGATAATGGATGTTATGAAATTGAATTTCAATTCTTTAAAGATCAGTTGGATCTGAGGCACCTATTCTGCACCTACCCCATCTTTTAGGCTCAAATTTGTAAAGATATCTATTGTTTCTAATCTCTCATATCTGGAATTGGCAGCTGGCAGTAATTAATGTTGGACTAACAACTTTGAATTTATTTTGTTCTCCAATGTTATTTTTTACTACTTTTTTTTTTAGCTTCCCTATATTTTCACTTTGTGCTTACAAATTAAGATCTTTTTTTATTCAGAGCTGGATAAATAGCACTGAGGATAAGATAAGGTTCTTGCTTTGCACACAGCACTGACACACACCCTGAGCCTGCCAGAAATGATTCCTATGTGCAGAGCCATGGGTAATCCATGAGCACTGCCAAATGTGGCCCAAAAAATCTTTTGGGGTCTAGCTTTGCTTGTTGTTCCAAAAGTCCAAATGGTACCAAATTATTGTCAGCCTTACTAAAGCTGAAGTCTGCATTAACATACACTACTTAATTTTATGAAAGCTTTGACACTCAGGAATACTCAAATCTAAGTCCCTACTATATTTACTGTAACTAGACACACATCCTAATTTCCACCAATTCCCTCAACACACTCTACTTTCTCCTAACCTGATTGGCTGAGGTACAATATAAGTAACCTACTCTTGCCTAAAATAAATTTAGTTATCTCCCAAAGTGGCTTATGAATGGCTTGAATCTGTATGCTGCCAGAAGCAAACTTTCTAGGATCCAAAATCTCTTACATATTTTCTCCCTTTTTTCTGTTTGATATTTTTAAATTCATCTATGATCTCATAAAATGGTTTATTTCACCAAAACCATATACTTGAAATGAAGCAAAGTTTTCTTTCCACCTTTATAGTAAAAGTGGCTGTTATTTTGTATAGGACCAATAAGAGCAGGGATAATAACTTTTAACCTAATTTAGATTAGAGTCTTTAAAAGATGGCATTTCCCAAGAAGCATCTGGTCAACAACTTCAGACTTTAAGCTGGTCTTTTAGTTTGCCTGACCCAAGAGGGTCCTTCTTCTAGGTCTTGGAGGGAGAGTAAAGTTTCCCTTCCCCCATTTTCTTCTAATTAGTAGCTGTTGTGTTGAAGACATCACACTTGTATTATTGGGCTCTCCCTTGTTTCATGCTCTTGCCCAGGTGGCAAAAGGCCATTTCTATCTTAGGCTCAGAGGAGGGACCCATTTTGGAATGTAAGGCCGATCTCAGAGCAACTGAAGCTCATGTCAAGCCAATATGACAAATGTTCAGGGTTCTGTAAAAACCACCTGTATCATGTGAATTTTGTAGGTTGATGGGAACTCCCTATAGATAGACAGGAAAGCTCCCTGTTATTAGAATATGTAATCAAGATATCATCTATATAGTGAATAATATAAGCATGGGAAAACCTTCATGAGAAGGATGTAAAACCACATTAACAATATATTGACACATGGTACGGGAGTTAGTCATTCCCTGGAGAATGAATAGTTCACTGAAACCTGCCTATAGGTGCCTAATTGTTATAGGTGCCTATTGTTATATGTGTCTAATGCAAAGTGTTTACGGCCATCTGGGTGAATAGGAATATTATAAAAACAATTGTTTTAATCAATTACAATCAGCAGCCAATCTTTAGGAATTGCTATAGGAAAGGAGAGGCCAAGTTGAAGGGTCTGGAGGTGGTGAACCATGGTAGAATTAACATTCCACAAGTCAATTAACAGCCACTACTTGCCTGATTTCTTTTTTATAACAAAGACAGGGTAATTATATTTCAAAAAAAAAGCTTCAAAATGCCCTAATTTAAGCTTTTTTTCTACCAGATCTACCAGTACATTTAACTTTATATTGAGGAACCACTGTGGTGTCTACACAGGATTCTAAAACTTCATTGAATGCAGAGGGGTGGTAGGCGCTAAACTACAGTGGCCCAAATTAAAAAGGCATGGCCTCTGAATTAGGGGTAAATCTAAACCCCTTAAGGAGCACGGGGGAAACATAGGGCAGGAAGGTGGCTATAATCCCCTCTGGACGAATGCACTTTAACCATCTGGAACTCTGTAGGACAGAGGAATAAGGTATTATGCCCACTCCACGTAGGTCATAAAGTATTGCTTGTAAGGCCGAGTTGTGAGGCATGTATTGAGAAGAGATGATAGAAATGTTGGCTCCAGGACCAAACAGCTGTATCAACATTGAGTGGAAATAAAAAATGATCAGACTTAAACACGAAATTCAAAGTCAGCAATAACAGAATCGATACCCTATCTAAATCAAGCTATACACAGATGGGAAAAGTTACACTGGCACTCTGGGGGGCAAAGGAGGGAGCTATAGGACACATGCTGGGAAAAGGGGTGGAGGGAGGACAACACTGGTGTTGGGAATGGCTCTGATTCATTGTCACTATGCACCTTAAATATTACTGTGAAAGATTTGTTATTCACTTTGGTCACAATAAAATTAAAAAAAAAATGTTGGCTCCTGTGTCATTGTTAAACTCCTTCTGATAGATCTCAAAAGCTATGAATAGATGCTCATCTACTGTAAGAACAGCGACATAGGCCATTAGGTATTAGTGGTACTGAAACCTAAAGTTCTGGGGTAAGTAAAATGACCAGACTAAACAAAACAAAAAAAAAGGAGTTGGCCAAAGCATTCTTCCTCTTGAAATCCTATACATGGATGTACATGGAATCTATTATGCTGAGTAAAATAAGTCAGAGAGAGAAAGACGCAGAATGGTCTCACTCATCTATGGGTTTTAAGAAAAATGAAAGACATTTTTGCAATAATTTTCAGAGACAAAAAAGAGGAGGGCTGTCAGTTACAGCCCACTTCATGAACCTCACCACAAAGAGTGATGAGTTTAGTTAGAGCAATAACTACATTGCGAACTATCCTAACAATGAGAAAGCATGAGGGAAATAGAAAGCCTGTCTAGAGTACAGGTGGGGGCAGGGTGGAGAGGAGGGATATTTGGGACATTGGTGGTGGGAATGTTGCACTGGTGATGGAGGGGTGTCCTCTTATATGACTGAAACCCAACCACAATCATGTTTGTAACCAAGGTGTTTACATAAAAATGGCATTAAAAAAAAGGAGAAATGTTGAAACAGTTGGTAATGAAATTGCTATTTCCCCAGAATAATCAAAATCAATGACTCCAACATGGACAGCAATTCCCTTGAGTCAGACTGCTTCTCCCTATGAGTAGGCATACAGTATGGCAGAATTAGCCCTGGTATTTTATTTAATTTTTTAAATTTTTTTAAATTGCAAGTCTTTCACATTTATATTTAAGGTACACAGTGTCAGTGAATTAGGGCAATTCCCCACCACCAGTTTGGACCTCCCTTCACCTCTGTTCCCAGCATGTATCCCATACTTCCCCCCGTTGCCCCCTAGACTATTAGTATATCTGATCCCCTTTGTATATAACTTGTTGTAGATCTTGATTCTGTTGTCATTGACTTTTGGCTTGGTATTTGGGCCTCATAATGAATTCTTTCCACTCAGTGTTCATGTGACTGTTTGATCCTTGTACCAACCACTTATTTTTCCCCTTAATTTATGAAGCAGAAAAGGATGATTCAAGTTCTGTGGTTATTATAACAGATTTTTGTTTGTAGGGGCACTGAGCTGGTGCTATCATAATTGTGTTAGAGCAGGGAATTTACAAGGCAGCAAATCTATGGATTGTAGTTCAGTAAACCTAGATTGGGGGTGTGTGCAGTCAGGAGTGTCCTGATTCTGTCATTCCAGGGGCCCTTTATCCAGTTTCCAGAGTCAGGCTTATTGGGGCTGTCTCTTTCTCATTGGTCTCCTCTGCTGCATTGCAGACAAGGTCCCAGTGGCAGTCTCCAGAGGGCAGGGCCAGGAAGGGTCCTGATTTCCCTGTGAAAATGAACCAATGTGTTTTATTACTAGAGGCATAGTGACAATCTCTGACTCAATGATTTTCCTGCTGCACCACGGACAAGATCCAGGTTTTTCTCTTGAAAGGGAAATGCTGGGAGGGGCCTTGCATTCCCTGTGAAAATGGGTTGATTTAATGCAATTTATACATTTACCCAGAGCTTGCCGCTGCACCACATAAGCCTCAATAGCATTCATATGCACCTGATATTTAATAAACCAAACATTTCTACATGCACTTAGGTATCCCATAGTTATATTTTTTCTGGTGGGTCACAATAGCCTGACAATTCTCATTAGTATTTACTTTAGTCAATTGTTTCAATAAATGTTATTGAGTCTCTTTACACTTAACCTGTCTCTGACTTGCATCTGTCAGTTTCCTAATAAATTCTGCATATGCCTCAGAAACTCCCTGAAAAGTTTTTGTATAACTTCTTTTAAATTCAGCATCTGCATCAATCTTCTCCCAAGTCCACAATGCTGCCTCATGGACATGAGCTAAAACAGCATTTGGCAAGGCAGCTGATGTACTGGAGGTTAAATTATACTTATGAGATATAGGGATCTTTATAGTCTGTTGCCAGTAATGAATGGTAAATTATTGGCCCTGGAAAGGCCTTTAGATAGAGAACATGTCTCCACTGGAAAGGCACTCCTCCCTTCTAGGGGCACGTGCATGGGAGAATCTCTTCTTTTTGGGACTATCGGCAAGGGAGAGGCTGGAGTGGTAATATTCTCAGTTGGAGGAGCCTTACCTGTTTTGTCTTGAATCTTCTTAAAAGGTTTTATTATTTAACTTTTTTCTCACCTATATCATATCTAGTATCCTCTTCTGTAGCAGTGGAGTTCAAAAGTTGGATGATGGAATTATCTGAAGTTACCCAAAATTGTGAGGGGGATCTGAATTCCCTTCTTCTGTACCCTGTAAACATTGTCCTTAATCCTTTTTTACAAATTTTGGTCTCCACTGTGCCCTTGTTAGGAATCCAAGGATTAATTTCAAAGACAATTTTAAGGCAGGAAATATGATCTCCAGTTCTGCATGAAAAATGCAAAATCAAATCAATAAAGGGTGCTGCATGTTTAGTCTTGTGCAAGATATGTTGGTAAACACACCAGAGCAGTGTGAAGCAGCCCCAAAGCAGGAGAGTCATGTATGCTGATGCTCTGATAAACAGTGCAGTACTTTCAGTCCAGTGTGAGAGGACTACCATGATGTTGTTCCAGGAGGGGACCATGTTATCCTCCCTGGTCTTCTGGCAGTTGGTCTTGCTCAACTCCCCAGTTTTGTTATCTTCCCAGTACCCTGAAAAAACTGTTACCCCATGCAACATTTTTATCCCTGTGTTGAGCTCCTTGTTCTCAGGTCCTTGTATGGGAACCAGATGGAGATGGTACTGGGCATGTCAATACCAGGAGAGTTCTCACTTAAGAAATTTACAGATACTTCTAATCACATGCAAGCAACTTTGAAGAGATAACTCTACTTTAGCTTGGAGTGGGATACTTAAATGTGTCTCAGCCAGTCAGGTTAGTGGATAGTAGGGCGTGTGCTATGTGTGTTTAGCTATACCTATCACTGTTTTTTTATCTTAAGATACCTATCAACCATCAACAGATTATTATTATAAAGGGATTTTTGCTCAAATTAAGTACACATAAATAATTCCATACACCTTGTGAACCAATCACAATGGACATGGCTAGGCTTGATGAATAGAAAGGAAGAATATTCAGTGAAGGAAAAAAATGTTAGAGAAAGCTATAAATGATTTTAAAGAACTCATTTATATGGAGAACAGGGCAATATTATGAAATGGTGCAGAGATCAGGTAATTAAATAGAGAAATTAGGATAATGAATCACATAATTAAGGCATCACAATGAATTGTTATGGGAAGAGTTTATGTCAGACATGCTGGAATTTGATAAATAACAAGCTAGAAATTAGGGGAATGTTGATTTTAAGAAATCGCATTATAAAACAAAAGGTGGTATTTTATAAGTAATTTTAGTTACTATTGTTTTTTCACCTGGGGCACTTTTGATAATGCTTATAGACTGAGAAAAAAAGAAATATCTTGGAGAAGGGATTAAATTCTAAAGGGAGTGGGGATGGGGATGGGGTGTACAGTTTGGTAGGGCACTTGCCTTACATACAACTGACTTGACCTGACCCCTGGCATCACATATGGTGCCCTGAGCTCCACTGAGAGTGATCCTTGAGCACAAAGCCAGGTAAAAGCCTGAGCGCTGCTGGGTATTGTCCCCAAACAAAACAAAGATTGATGAAGACAAGAAAACAATTGAATTGAGATTTGGAGGGACGGGCCTGTAGAGATAGCACAGCGGAGTTTGCCTTGCAAGCAGCTGATCCAGGACCAAAGGTGGTTGGTTCAAATTCCGGTGTCCCATATGGTCCTCCGTGCCTGCCAGGAGCTATTTCTGAGCAGACAGCCAGGAGTAAACCCTGAGCACCACCGGGTGTGGCCCAAAAACAAAACAAAAGATTTGGAGGGACATAAGATGGATATTAAAGTAAAATAAATACTACTACTGTGAAAGATTTTTAATCCACTGTGGTAAAAATAAAAATTTCTCAAAAAAATAAAGGTAAATATTTAGTCAGAAAAAAATAAAGCTTTGCAAATGTCAAGATGAGGTAATTTGCAGGAGTTACATGATCATAGTTCTGGTACCTATTTATGTAAAAGAGAAAATCAACTCATGGTAAGTATTAACTGTCCCTGTATCACTCACCAGTTATTCACCCCTCCGTGTAACAAAGAATTTTAATCCTTTAATTTCTTCTTATAGCTTTACAGTGGAGAAATATATTTGTATATAATTTAGGTATATTCTATATCCAGCCCACAAAGTGACAATTCTCATATTCCTATCAAAATTTATTTTGTAGCATTCTACTAAAAGGATTAGTCAGGCAGATGATATAAAATTGACATGGAAATACAGGAAGGTAAATGAGTGTCAATTTACTGGCCTTTACCTGCCATGCATATTGGTTCCACCATTTCATTCTATTATAAATGGAAACTCCAATAGGTTAATAATGTCTATGTGTTTTATGTATCCTGTCAAAGTTTAACAAATACTGGGTATGTTAAGTAAATAGACATAAAACTCTCAAATAAGAACCAAACTCAATCAATTGCATCAATTGATGCAAAGTTATACGTAAAACTACCTAAAATATGACATATATATCCCAAATCATACTATATCAAAATATGTTCAATTTGGTAATCATTATTTCCAAATAAAAACTATTCACTGGGTATTTTTAATTCATAGTGATCTGATAAGAAATTACTAATTCTCTCCTCATGTAAATTGAAATCATTGAAAATTCAGAAGGTTAAAGGTATGCCTAAATTATACTGATCTAATATATGCAGACCTGAAATTCAAACTCATATTTCTGACGCCCAAGCCAATGGTATTATTTACAATACTACTATCAACACATAAAAATGTAAACACAGGGGCTGGAGAGGTGGCGCTAGAGGTAAGGTGTCTGCCTTGCTAGCGCTAGCCAAGGAAAGACCACAGTTCAATCCCCAGGCATCCCATATGGTTCCCCCCTCAAGCCAGGGGCAATTTCTGAGCGCTTAGCCAGGAGTAACCCCTGAGCATCAAATGGGTGTGGCCCAGAAAACCAAAAAAAAAAAAAAAAAAAAAAAAAAAGAAGTGAACACAATATTGCCTTTCTTGAAAAAAATATGAATCATATATTATGTAGTTATTTCAAAATACAAATTTTCATCTTGAGCAAGGCAGATCAGTATTACTGGTCAAAGCATAAATCAAAAATGAGAATGTTCTCTACATTAGGTCTGCATTGTAGAAGTAATAATATATTTAGTAGAGCATATGAAATAGGACAAAATTGTTCAGTATTTAAGAAAATTAATGGATAGAGTTGTGAAATTATCAGAGTCTTATAATTTATATAATTAGGCATTATATTTTATTTCTTTACTTTTAGATAAAAAGTAAAGTTATGATTGCTTATGTGAAAAATGATAACCAAAATATCTATGGATATTTCATTTAAATGAGAAGAATTCTAAACAATGATCGCTGCAACTTGTGCAGTTAACTCAAATTTAATTTTTCATTTTTAAAATACTGTAACCAGGCTTAAAAAATAATTTATATTTAAATTTTCCCTTAGTGTTCCTTCAGTTCATGCTGTGTGTTACAAAACATTACTTGGAAATAGTAACTATAAACAGACAAAGTTTGAGAAAATAATACAAAAATAGTTATACTTGTTATAAAAATCCAGTCTCTTTAGAATATGATGCAGGATTTTACAAACCATACTTCATTCGACATCAAACATATGGCACTGTGATTTTTTGAAAATATATCTCCAATCAGCATTTTTATCATCAAATTTACATTTATCCTACAATTTCTTTTACATTTCAAAGTTCTAATACTGAATGTTGCTTACACAAAAATGCCTATTATAATTAGATATTGTAATAATCACAAATGCTCAAAATCAACTACTTTAAAATTAATATTACAGAATTTTAGATAGGAACAGTTTTTTAGTTCACTCTTATCTATTATAAAGATACTAGGATATATGACGTTGAAGTGACAGTACACATACCGGGCTTGATCTCTGGCACCACAATCATGAATGATTTGAGAGTGCAGAGGCAGGAGTAAACTCTGCCAGGTAACACTGCCAGGTGTGGTGTAGTTCCAAAACAGGCAAAACACCCCAGTCACAGTAACACCCCTCCAAACACAAACACAAAAACAGCCCCAAAGATTTTATCATATAAAATGACTTCTTCACAGTGGAAATGAAGAAATACTGAGACAAGCGAGAGACAGGCTTGAAGAGCAAGCCCCAAATGGCTACCGGGAAGAAGCTTTTAATATATGCCTATTGAATAGTTATAAATATATTTTCTCTTTATTTGTCCAGTGATTGTGCTTACAATTTTGTCATCCATTTTGAATATTCCAATAAAAACTATCATAATTTAGATGACATTAATAAGCAGCATATTATACCTTAAGAAATATAATGTCTAGCACAGAGAAAATATAATTTTCAAGTATTTGTAAATGAAAGCTAAGAGATCTTAATCAACATTAAATATCAGTGAGAGGCATGCAAGCAGAAAATTACATACTTTACATGTGTGAGGGGTCTTTGGTTTGATTACTTAGCACTCCTAAACAAAAACCTTAGTTAGGCATTTTTTAAGATAACCTTCATTGTAACATAACAAATCAAGTCACATATTAATAATTCAGTAAGAAATATGTGATTAATGTTTCCAAAAAAATCCAGAAATTTGTTTTGCTAAATTACATAGTAAGCAATATAAGTTTTTAAATAAAATATCAACTAAAATCTTTATTCAATTTTTAAATTTTATTTAGTGAGAATATATATTCAACTAAGCATTAATATATTACATACAATGACACCAAAGTTGCAATATCAAAAAGAACTAAAAGGATGCAATCAATATAGAAATCAAGAAATAAAAGGCAATTGCTTTATATTTGAAAAATAAACAACCTAATTTTAACCCATTTTATAACCTGATTCTATTTTTTTTTAAATTTCCCAAAACATTTTCACAGTTAACACTCTTAACTTATTTGTTTTATTGTGTATCCTATAAAGACTAAGAAGCTCTCAAGTATAATCCTGATGGCCAGATTATAGAAATAACAACAAAAATAATAATCAAAAGTAAAATTTCTTATTAACTAATATATCTTAGAGTACAACACTTTGAAATTGGTTTTATTAAAATGTTTTGAAATGCATTCTGTTTTTGCTTGTTTGCTTTTTTACCAGATTATTGCCTTTCTAAAGTTGTCATAACAAATCATCACATACTGGGTGATTTCAAACAGGAGAAATTTACACTTCCTCTATACTGGAGTCTATAATACTGAAATCAAAGTGTCAGCAGAGCATCTATTTAGGACACTGAAAAAGAATCTATTACATTTCCATTACATCCAAGTGGTAAAGAGCAATTATTAAGTTCCCTTTCAGTCTATATCTGCTTATGCCATTCTTCTGTTCGGTTTGCCTTCATTTTAGTTGAAAACTTGCTACTGTGACCGAAGTGGGAGTATGTTAAGGAAGAAACCACTATAGTGATAAAAGAAGTAGTCACTCTGGACAAGGACTAAATGCTGGAAGGAGGTACAGGGATAGGTAACCTAAGAGTAACAGTATTCTAAACCATTGTCTACAAGCTAAAAGGAAAAAGTGCCTTTTATAGAGGCAGGTGGGGGGCCAGAAGGAAATTAGGGACATTGGTGTAGGAAAGTAGAGACATTGCTGAAGATATGATGTTGCAACACTGTATGTCTGAATCTCCATCATCAATATTTTAATTACTAGGTATTCACAATGATTCAATTAAAAAAACACATCGGGTTAAAGTCTCCCCTCCTCTTCTGACCTCATTTTTAATTACTTATAATCTCAGGCCATCAGAATTTTAAAACAAATATTGTCTGTAAAGTAAAAATAGAAAAGAAGCTCAAGACCTAAAATTAAATATCACATTTACAAATAAGACATAGATGATGTATATCTTCTACATTTAATTATATAATCTATGTGTACCTATTTATGTTTGTTAAAGATCAAATTCTGGGGCCAGCGAGGTGGCGCTAGAGATAAGGTGTCTGCCTTGCAAGTACTAGCCAAGGAAGGACCACAGTTTGATCCCCGGAGTCCCATATGGTCCCCCCCAAGCCAGGGGCAATTTCTGAGCGCTTAGCCAGGAGCAACCCC
>PVKC010026403.1:0-16140 GCA_004027635.1 Crocidura indochinensis | reverse complement strand
TCGGTAGCCACGACTGTAACAGCTAAGGGGTTTGACATGTAGATGCCATGGGCCAGGACCCTGAAAAATCGCAGCGAAAACAATCTCATGAAGAAACAACATTCGGCATGCATTGCCCCCCTTCCACCCAACCACCCTTCCCCGCGCCCCAAAACTCGGGGTGGGGCCTGAAACGACGCTGGTAGGGGTTCTTTTTTGGTATTTTTTTTTTAAATGCATTTTGACTTGGGGGAAAGCCGGGTAAGGAAAGGCAAGGCAAGGCAAGGCAAAGAAAGGTCATAGTCTAGTTTCATTTCCACCCGGGAGCCCTGGACTTGCAGCTTTGAGCTCTGTGGGCCTCAGCTGTTGTACACACACATACACAGGGCGCAGGGGGAGGGTAGGGCTGGGTTAGGAGAGGGGAGGGAAAGGGAAGGCGGTGGCGCAAAGGAGGAGGAGGAGGAAGAGGAGGAGGAGGAGCCCATTGGGGAGGAATCTGGGCGGCCTGCCACGCATGCGCCTCTCCGGAGCAACAAGTGGGCTCCACCACGGACGGAGGAAGTGTAAAGGGGAGGGGAAGGGGGAAGGGAAGGTTTGGGGGGAAGGGGAGGAGTGGGGGAGCACTGGTGCAGAGCATGGCGGTGACGTCAGCGCTCCTCCCGGGCGGGCATCCCGCGCGGCCAAGCCGGGGACAGCGCGAGCGGCGGCGGCGGCAGCAACGGCAACAGCCAGAGCAGCAACGAGCGCCCAGACGCGCCTCCGGGAACGTAGAGTTAGCAATCACAACCCACATTCCGAGCGGACGGGTGTGAGCGGGGAAGGGATGCAACCCGGGCTGCGGCGCCTGGCGAGCGCCTTGCAGCCCACTTGAGCGTCGCCAGGCCCGGGGGAGGGAGGCCAGCCGGCCGGCCGGCGGGAGCCAAGCCTTGCCTTGCCTCGCTTGCTTCCTTGCTGCTCCTCTCCAGTGCTCTCTTGGTGTGCGTCTCTGGCTTGGAAGCAGTGGCCAAGACAGCTCTCTCTCTCTCTCTCTCTCTGTGTCTCTCTCCGGCCCGGTCGTGCCAACAAAACCAACCCAGCGGAACCCAGCCTGACGCTGCAGAGACTCCACTCCACTCTACTCCACTCTTCCCTGCTTGCTGCAGCAGCCAACAACCCTCGGTCGCCCGCCCGAGGAAGCAGCAGCGGCTACTACTCTTCTCCAGCAAGATCGGACCCGGGTGGCACTGAAATTCTTCCTCTAATAAGCAAGCCCAAGCGCGCGCCCCGGGGCTCTAAGAGGACGCAGCTCCTAGAGGGGACTCCCCACTCCACCAAGGGAGAGGAAGACAAGACACAGACACCCCCTTGCCGAGCCTCCACGTACCAGCCACTCCAGGGAGAGAGGGGGCCCAAGAACCAGCGCCCAAGGCGGCCAGCAACACCCGGCGTGCAGGCACCTTCGCATTCACCCCTTCCCCTCTCTGGGTTTGGAGCTGCCAGCCCATCCTAGCCCAGGTTGGCGCCAAGCAAGAAGGCCACGCCAGTCGACTGACTCCTATCCATCCCTTTTTTCCTCTCCCTTCCCGACCCAGACAGACAGACAGACAGACAGCCGCAGTAGGGAGCTGGCTGGGGGCGTGGAGCCGGCGAAGGTGGTGGAGAACTCGCGCCCCCTCCAGCTCCTGGGGCAGAACTTTCCCGGCCCCCCCTTCTTTCCCCCTCCCCGCAGCCGGACTCCCTCCTCCCCAGCCGGCTCTGGCTCGTCCTCCCGGAGGAGGTTGATAGTGGAAGAGGAGGAGGAGGTGGAAGAGGAGGAGAAGAAGGCGCCTAGGAGACCGGCTGGCCGGGAGAGGGCCTACCTTCGCCCGCGAGCCTTCCCCCAGGGCCGGCCGGCATCATGTCGGCGGCACAGGTGTCCTCGTCCCGGAGACAATCTTGCTACCTGTGCGACCTGCCCCGCATGCCCTGGGCCATGATCTGGGACTTCTCGGAGCCCGTGTGCCGAGGCTGCGTCAACTACGAAGGCGCCGATCGCATCGAGTTCGTGATCGAGACGGCGCGCCAGCTCAAGCGGGCCCACGGCTGCTTCCAGGACGGACGCTCCCCCGGCCCGCCGCCGCCCGTCGGGGTCAAGACGGTGGCCCTGTCTGCCAAGGAGGCGGCGGCGGCTGCAGCGGCGGCGGCTGCGGCGGCGGCGGCGGCCACGGCACAGCAACAGCAGCAGCAGCAGCAGCAGCTCAACCACGTCGATGGCTCCAGCAAGCCGGCCGTGCTGGCCGCCGCCTCCGGCCTGGAACGCTACGGCCTGAGCGCCGCTGCAGCCGCCGCCGCCGCCGCCGCCGCGGCCGTGGAGCAACGCAGCCGCTTCGAGTACCCGCCTCCACCTCCGGTGAGCCTGGGCGGCGGCGGCGGCGGCGGCAGCCACACCGCTCGGCTGCCCAACGGCCTGGGCGGCCCCAACGGCTTCCCCAGCAAGCCGACCCCCGAGGAGGGGCCCCCGGAGCTCAACCGCCAGAGCCCCAACTCGTCCTCGGCGGCCGCGTCCGTGGCAACCCGGCGCGGGACGCACGGGGGGCTGGTCACCGCGCTGCCCACCCCCGGCGGTGCAAGCTCGCAGCTCGCCGTGCCTCCTAACTTGCTGCCGCAGACGCTGCTCAACGGCCCGGCCAGCGCCGCCGTGTTGCCCCCGCCGCCGCCCCACGGGCTAGGCAGCCGGGGACCCCCAACGCCTGCACCCCCGGGCGCCCCCGGAGGCCCCGGCGCTTGCCTCGGGGTGGTCCCCCCGGGGGGCGGCGGTGTCTCGGCTGCAGCCTCTTCTGCAGCGGCGGCGGCGGCCTCCTCCACTTCGTCGTCGTCCTCGTCCTCTTCGTCTTCCTCCGAGGTGGTGGTGGGCGTGGGCACCGGTGGCAAAAGGCCCGGCTCCGTGTCCAGCACGGACCAGGAGCGCGAGTTGAAGGAGAAGCAGCGCAACGCCGAGGCCCTGGCCGAGCTGAGCGAGAGCCTGCGGAACCGAGCCGACGAGTGGGCCAACAAGCCCAAGATGGTCCGGGACACGCTGCTCACCCTGGCCGGCTGCACGCCCTACGAGGTGCGCTTCAAGAAGGACCACTCGCTGCTGGGCCGCGTCTTCGCCTTCGACGCCGTGTCCAAACCCGGCCTGGACTACGAGCTCAAGTTGTTCATCGAGTACCCCACGGGCTCGGGCAACGTGTACTCGAGCGCCTCCGGCGTGGCCAAGCAGATGTACCAAGACTGCATGAAAGATTTCGGCCGGGGCCTGTCGTCCGGCTTCAAGTATTTGGAATACGAGAAGAAACACGGCTCTGGGGATTGGCGCCTGCTGGGAGACCTGCTGCCCGAAGCCGTGCGCTTCTTTAAAGAGGGGGTGCCCGGCGCGGATATGCTGCCCCAGCCCTACCTGGACGCCAGCTGCCCCATGCTGCCCACGGCGCTGGTGAGTCTCAGTCGCGCCCCCAGCGCGCCCCCGGGGACCGGGGCGCTGCCCGCGGCCACCACCACCACCCCGTCCGGCCGGGCCACGGCTGCCAGCCTGCGCAAGAGGAAGGCATCCCCCGAGCCCCCCGACTCGGCCGACGGGGCCCTCAAGCTGGGCGAGGAGCAGCAGCAGAGGCAGCAGTGGATGGCCAACCAGAGCGAGGCCCTGAAGCTCACCATGTCGGCGGGAGGCTTCGCCACGCCGGGCCACGCAGCCGGGGGGCCGCCCCCACCGCCCCTGGGACCCCACTCCAACCGGACCACCCCACCCGAGACCGCCCCCCAGAACGGGCCGTCCCCCATGGCGGCGCTCATGTCGGTGGCGGACACGCTGGGCACGGCGCACTCGCCCAAGGATGGCAGCTCCGTGCACTCCACCACCGCCTCGGCACGGAGAAACAGCGGCAGCCCCGTGTCGCCCGCCTCCGTGCCCGGACAGCGGCGCCTGGCATCGCGGAACGGGGACCTGAACTTGCAGGTGGCGCCGCCTCCCCCGCCGCCGCCCAGCTCCCACCCGGGCATGGACCAAGTGCATCCACAAAACATTCCGGATTCGCCCCTGGCCAACTCTGGGCCCCTCTGCTGTACCATTTGCCACGAACGCTTGGAGGACACGCATTTCGTTCAGTGCCCATCTGTCCCCAGCCACAAATTCTGCTTCCCTTGCTCCAGGGAGAGCATCAAAGCCCAAGGGGCCACCGGTGAGGTCTACTGCCCCAGCGGGGAGAAATGCCCCCTCGTGGGCTCGAATGTACCGTGGGCCTTCATGCAGGGTGAAATCGCGACTATCCTGGCTGGGGATGTGAAAGTGAAAAAGGAGAGAGACCCTTGAACGTGGGGAGCCGCCTCCTTTGCCCCAGACCAGCCTCCTCTCCCATTCAGAGGGCCCTTCCCCAATCCACATGGATATTCCCCCCTCCCCGCCCCCCAAGATGTAGAATTGTGAATATAACAAAACTGCAAAAAGTTAGTCTTATGTATAGACATTATTTTCGTCGTATGTTTCTATATTTTGAAACAAAAGGTATGTTACTTCATTTGAAGGATAAACTGGTTTTGTGTTAACGCAGTATATAATATTGGTTGGGTTATTTGCATCATATTCCTTAGCATTGATTTGGTGGCAGAGTGTTTTGCTTAGGTACAGAATTAATAGCCCTTAGCAACGACTGCTGCTGGTGTGTATTTTTTGTAAATGTAATGCACTCTCTGAAAGGAAAAAAAAACACAAAAGAAAATGACTTTTTTTTTTTGCCAAGGCCAGTGTTGCTGCCTAAAAAACAAAACTTACCTATGATGCTATAAACATGGTGAAAGCTTCATTCTAAACAGCCCCGAGTGTTGAAGTCTTCACTTAAAAAAATTTTGTTCTGTTTCGTTTTTTCTGTTTTTGTTTGCAAAATGGTAATGGGGGGATGTGGGGGGGAGCAGAGGTGTTTTTTTGTTGCAAGTTTGTGAGGGGGAAAATGTTTTTTGGTTTGTTTCCTACCTTGAATGTGTTGGATCTTCAGTGTTGTTTTGTTTTTGCTTTTTATTTTTATTTTTATTTTTTTTGATGCACGGATGCTTTTGAACAGTAGAGCGAATTGCTAGTCATGGAGAATCTGCTCTGTTTGTCCTTTATACATTTCTGTAGTTTAACAGAACACTGTAATGTGCCTTGGAGCTTAGTAACTTGTAATAAATTCAATTGATATTAATTCTGCTCTGAGTCAGCCAGTTTTTGTTTTCCTAGGATTGTAACCTTCATTGCCCCCATGTGTGTGTGTTGGGGAGGGGTGGGGGTGGTTGCTTAGTTTGGGGATTGATACCCTCCCTACCTGAACAAGGTAGCACCCCAGTGGTAGTGGGAAGTGTCTAGAGAAAGTGTTGCTCTTGCCCCTCCCCTTCATGCCAAGCTCTTTGCTTTCACCTCTTGGGTGGGATGTTTGCTGACTAAGCACTTTCTGTTTGTTCAGCATCTCTGCCTCCCCTCCCCATCCCACCTGAAAAGGGTATTTATTGCCTGGAATGCTTTTTTTTTGGGGGGGGGGGTACATGCTTCCCACTGTGCTGCAGCTGGGAAGCCCTCAGAGCTGGTCAGTGGGGCATGGTTAGAGGCACCCAGGAAACATGCAGGGTCCCTGAAGCCAGCAAGTCAGCACTTCATACCACTTTTCTTGAAATTCCTGCTGAATTCTTGTGAATGATGGGCGCTTGACAATAGGCAGCTGCAACAGATGGGGAGGATAAAAAAAAAAAAATCAAACCATTTCCTGAAGCAAAGGTCACTCAGGACACCAAATGAAAACCCTGGTTCACAGCTGAGGTAATGCATTACTCCCCTAGTCAACTTTATGAGGGAAGTGCAAGGGATGGGGATAGGGACAGAACCCCTGAACTGAGACTGGTTTGGTGCCCTCCAGGCCTAGGGGCAAACAGACAAGCCTGGCTTAAATCATACTTTCTTCAGAGTAGGGGTAAGAGGTGGAGAAAACGGGGGGGGGGGGGCGGGGTGCAAAACAAAACCTGCAATCCTTTCTACAGTTCCTTCCTGGTTGCACCCAGGGGCCAGGTTCCTGTTCCAGGAAGATTCCCAGCAGAGGTGGGAAGGGACCTCATGGTTCCCTCCCATGGTCCTCCACCACAACCCCAGCTGGCTTAAGAAAGTCAGAATAGGGGGTGGGGAGAGAGAACAGATGCATTTAGGGAGAAAGCCAATCACCAGTTACTCCAGAGCCAGTGTGAGACTGGGTTGGTGTTGGAACTTGCTGTTAATAACACCCTTCTAGTTTCTGTTCCTATTTTACAACCACCATCGCTGAATAGTGGAAATCATGACTCTGTGTATATGTGTGTGTGTGTGTGTGTGTGTGTGTGTGTGTGTATAAGCGCGCACGCACGCATTTGAGGGTGCGGATAAATTGCAATTGATGGATCTGCCGCAGCCTCTTTATTCTGGTACCTGGGAGGTGCCTGTCTCACCTCTTTAAGAATCTCCCCACATATAAATAGATATGCGTGTCAGCTTCCCGCAAATGTGTCCTTGCTGTTTTCATCTGCTGCCAAGTGTTGTATTGGTGCGTATGAGTCATGGAACCTATTTTCATCCTCAGGGGTAATTAACTTGGGGGTGATAATGCATAGCAGACTGTAGGAAGAGTTAATTCTAAAACCCTTCCTCGCCTGGCTACCAATCACACATTTCACTTAAAGGTCTGGGTTGGCTTTTCTCATAAGCTCATTAATAAAAACCAAGCATGTTTCGCCTGGAAGATCTTCTAAGGTGCTCCCAACCCCCCAGCTCACCACTCAAAATGAGTAAAGCTCAGCAGCCTGAGGATACAGAGATTGAGTGTCAACCACCAATGCATGAAGGAGGAGCAGAGGCTACCCCAGCCAGCATGGATTGCATGGATCGGTGCATGAGAACTTAGAGTGTGTGTGTGTGTGGGGGGGGTAGCTATCCAGGTGTGCACCCTGTGAGTCTAGTCCGGGGCTTCCAGCAAGAATCAGCCCCATTACCTGTCTTAGCACAGTCATTCTTGCCGGCTTGCACCTGCATCTCCAGTGCTGTGCTATTACACTCAGGAGCTTTTAGGATAGAGGGCTGGAAGACAGACAGACCCCTGACATAATGCACAGAGGTAAAGGAGGGGGAGTTCTGTCATTAAGAGCTGAGAACAGTGTCCTTTTCTCCCCCCTCTTGTTGCTAGGTGTATTATTAGCAGAAGAAGCAAGTCACTATAATAATGAGGCATCCAGCAAAGGAGGCCAGTTGGATTTCAGGAACGAAATCTGCCTGAAAGAGACCAGGGGGAGAGAGTAGGGAGGGAATGGGAGGGAGAGCGTGGCTAGGTGGAACTCGGGCTGGAAGTGAATTATAATGGTGCAGTTAATTAAAGTTTACCGTAGCCAGTGGCTGATTGTTCAGTGGCAGCTCTCCCTTCTCTCCTTTTGGAACCATGTGACCTTTCTCTCTGCTCTGACCCGTTGAGCTTCTAGTCTGGGAGCCTTAAGTAGCCTTGCTTTGATCCCTCAGCTAGATTCCCTCTTCCCTGAAGCTTTCCACATTGTACATTTCCTCTTGCACAGGAGGGTCTTTGTGGATTTTAGCGATTCCGACCCTTTCATCCATTCAGGAGTCTGAAGGGGCCAAGCTTGCATCAGGTTGGGGGGGGAGACATCTTCTCTACTTCTCATCCTTCTCTCTCCCTTCCCCCTCAAAGTCAAGAGGCCAACAGTTAGAAATCCATATCGTATTCATTTATATGCATTGTTTGTACAACTAATCTAAGCTTGGTGTTTCTTTCAGTGGGTATGGGGATAGGACAAGGAGGAGTTAATTCTCCGGCTTTGAGAAAATAGTCTGATGAGGCCATTTTCCACCTTGTTCTCCGAAGGTAGATCCAACCGCATCCCATTCTTGGTTCATTTATGAAGCTGCTCAAGCCATGGAAGTGCATGTCAGTGTTAACAAATGTAAGGTCCCAGGCCACATTTTCACATGCATCTCTCTTCCCTAGCTATTCATGCAAAGAGCACACTGAAATTCACAGTTGTTAATATACTTTAGCAAATGAAGGAAATTAGGGGACCTGGCCAAAGCACTAATGCTGTGGATAGGGACATTTACCTTGCATGTGACAGTTTGATTTCTGCCATCCTGTATGGTCCCCCAAGCACCACCAGGGGTGGTTCCTGAATTCAGAGCCAGGAATTATACCTGAGCATTACCGAGTATGGCCCAAAAACAAACAAAAAAAAAAAATTAGGGAGCCAGAAAGATAACAGAGGGGAGGCATTTGCCTTGCATTCTGCTAATCCAGGTTCAATTCTTGACATTGTGTGTAGCCCCTGGAGCACTGCCAGAAGTGATCCCAGAGTGAAGAGCCAGAAGAAGCTCTGAGCACTGTCAGCTATGACCCCAAAAAGGGAAAAAGGGAATTGGAGCTGGAATGACTATTAAGGACACCTAGTAAAATGCCCTCTAAACCTTTCTGGGGTCACACATATCAGGTGCTTTGTGGCATCATGACTGGTAGATGCTGGGGATAGCCTGTCAGCATGTGGCATGACTCCAATTTACAGATGTGTCCACTGAGTTCTTTGATGTCAAATACCCTAAGACCATCCAGACCCACTAGGATGCAAATGCAGGGTTGCCTGAAGCCTGGTGTCTTCTCAGGACACCCATATAGCCCCATGCAATGGGCCTCAGACTTGTGACCTCAAGGTCCACGAAACTATGGCTTCCAGCTTGAGTGATGCCACTCAACCTGCCCCTACAACCCAGAGTCTCATTATGATTTGGGTCAGTGCCAGCCAGCAAGGTTGTCCTTGCAGGAAGACTATCAGAAGCCTCAGGAGAAAAGACATTTCTGAGATTGGGAAATGCCCAAGTGCTCTTGGCTCTGTGCTTAGGGAACCACGTGGTACTTGGGATGAGCCAGGGTGGCCACATTGCCAGAAAGTGCCTTAACCTTTATACTCCTTTTGGCCTGAGTGCTGTCATTTTAAAAACAGAAGGGGGAGGCTTAGCCTAGGTGAAATCTTTTTGTCCCAGTTTCTGGTCTCTATTACCCACTCTGAGTTATCTTGGGTGTATTTTCAGCATTATTCAAAGAACTTTCAATATATAGGGGAGAGAGCTCATGGGGAGAGATCTTAGGACAAGTCCAAAAACAGAAGGAAGATCAGAAACACTCTTGGGTTCCCCGTTGGTGGTGACTGTGCCCACATAGCCAGGGAGAAGCCATTGTTCTGAAGGGCACCCTGGGCTAGGGGTATTTATGTGTGTGTGTGTGTGTGTGTGTGTGTGTGTGTGTGTGTGTGTGTGTAGATCAGGCCTTGATCTCCCACTAAAACCAGAACCTCTTCCCACCCTCCCATCACCTGATGACTTGGTGGTCTAACAATGACTCCTGGGGTGATAGTTTCCAAATACTAAAAGCCCAGCACAGCCTTATTGAATGGGGCCTGTGGACCAGCCCCAGCCAGCAGCCCAGGCATTAACTTCTTTTTTATTCTGGCTGAACTCAGAGGCTGGCACTGCCAACCATGTCCTAGGAAATACACATTTACAGGGTATGCTGACGATCCCATTTCCCAGACAAGCCGGTGATAACCATGTTTATCTAGTTCACCCTCACACAGGGAAGCTGGTCATATCTTTTCCCTGCCTCCCCCTACATGTTTTTGCCCTCCTAGGTGTTAGCTGCAGCAGTGAGAACACTCGATTCAGGGGCCACGATACTCAGCAAGTCCCCTCGGACTGCTGCTGAGAGATTTGTTTTGGGGCACTAGAAATACTGAAAGCTCTGGGGGCACAGGGTTTGGGGGCAGTGGTGCTGGCAGCCAGCCGTGGAAGAGAGGCAGTTCTGGAATGCTGGACCACGTGAACGCAGGGAATTTACTCTGCGGCCCTGGGTCTCGGCCCAGACAATCATGTGACCACCTCCTACAGCCTCCCCTTGTCCCCTGTCAGTCATCCGAGGCGCTGTCAGCAGCCAAGCTCTATTGCTCTGTCAAACAAGGACTTGCCCCCCAACTAATTCCTAACTCGGGGTGGCCAGCTGTACCCACCTTAGTGGGCATTCAGGTGGACTGAGGTCTTGTAAGGAGGATCCTCTGAAATAAAGGTGGTTTGAGTGGAGGGAGAATATGAGAGAGTGAGAGATAAGATGGGGTTTATAGAACAGGACAAAGAGGGGACAGCTGGGGATAGCCAGAGGAAGCATTGCTGGCCCAACCCAGCACCCTCTGACCAGTCTTGCCTCAGAAGGGCCTCCAGGCCACCTTGGTGTGTATGGGTAACCCTGCTGCAAGGTGCCAACCAGAAGACAGGCAGTCAGCCCTATAGCAGTTTCTCAGCACAGGCTCGGCCCCCCTCAGAGGCACAGGGTCTCTCAACGCTGTATGCCATGTCACTGGGCATGGAGCTTCTCTGTCTCTTGCCCTCCCTTTTTTGAATCCTGCCTAGCCTTGTCACATCCGTCTCCTGGGAACCAGCTGAGTCAGAGCCCCTGGCCTCCTTATCCTTCATCTGCTGGCTCACCTGTCCACAGCTCCCTCTCAGGGCCAGGACTGGGGCAGGGTGGCAGCGCTGGCCTCCTTCAGTGTCTTTCTCTAGCCACGGTTGTCCTTGTCCTCTCTCCCTCTCACTCTTCTGCCAAGCTTATGCAGGGCCTAGCTTTGGTGCACACTTGTAGTCTGCCAATAGACAGTGACTAGCTGCTATTTGGTTTTTGGCTCTCTTTTTATCTCTCTGTCTCTCAGGGGTAGCCAGGTGTCCTGTGTTGTGAAGACATTTCCTGACTGAAATCACTGAGAGAAGTGAAATGACTCCTCAGCGCTGAGTCTCTGCCTTCAGCACTGCCTTATGGAACTAAGGGACACTGCTCCATACAGTGTACGTAGCAAAAAAACACTACCAAAATAAAAAAAACTACTCTCTTTTCTCATTAGTTATGGTAGCTTCTACTTCAGTTTACCTTGAAGCCTAAGGGGGCAGTGGTGGCCTCACGCAGGCAGGCACTGTTCCTTACCCCCCTCACAGTGCTGGAGCCAAGAGGGCCAGGAGAAAGACAGCAAAGCTTGGAGGGTCTCAGGAGTACCGAGGCTCCTGTCTCATCGGAGGGCAGCCCTCCTAGAGGTATGGGAAGATGAGAAATGGAATTATAGAGCAGGCAGACCCACACCCATTCCCAAGAAGGCTGAGGCATTTGTTAGCTTGATGGGCTCGTGTCCATTGTTGGCACAGAGCTGAGGGCATGAAGTGAGTGATGGAAGACCACAAAGGCTGAGGCGAGCAGAGGACACGCTCCAATTTGCCGTTTGCAAAGATCTTTCTGGCAAGAGCTCTGAGAGGAGATTAGTGGGGAGAAGGCTAGGTTGGGTAAGCAACAGTGAGGAGGCGATGGCAGTGGTCCTGGCCAGAGGCGATGGAGCTGACAGAGAGGAGGTGTGGGGGGGCTCAGCAGTTGTGAGCATGCTTGAGAGCAAGTAGCCCAAGCTTGGCTCAGATGCATAATAAGATGGACTGAAAAGAGGGGAAGATAGACCAGCCCTCATCTGGGTGCCTCAGGCACATAGCAGGGCCAGGAGATGAGGCCCTGTCAGTGTGGGACAATGACATGAGGGGCTCTGGGCCAAGGTGGAGGCCTTGCTAGGTGGGCAGGCAGCCCAGGGCTTCTCACAGGCCTGGGCAGGTGACTTCGTGGGTGGGAGTTTAGAAATGGCCCCTGAGGGGATGGGGCAGAATAAGAAGAACGTGGGGTGCTGTGTGCCTTTACCTCTGGGGTAGACAGGAAGTGCAGCATGCCTACCTGGGGACAGTGGCACAGGGCCTGCCTAGAACAACACCCAGATTCTACAAGGGGCCTCTTTAGTAGGAAGTGAGGGAGAACTGACTGTGGTCTGAAGCTTTTATGCTGAGTGGAAGGTCTGAATTCAGGACGCTGTGAGCGGAGGAGATAGCAGCAAAACTTGAGGATGAACGATGGCCCACTTGTCTCAGAGCCTAGTCTCTGAAAGGAAAAAGAGAGCCTGATGGCACAGAGGGCCTATCTGGGCAAGCATTTTTTATTTGTGGGCCTTCTTTTGGGGCGGAGCTCACTGCTGCAGCAAGCTTCTGAATCTGTGCTCAAGTTGAAAAACAAAACATAACAAAACAAAAAAAAACTATATTCTCTTTTCTCAGTAGTTATGGTAGCTTCTTCCTCAGTTTCCCTTGAAGCCTATGGGGGCAGTGGTGACCTCACACAGGCAACAGTGAGGGTTCAAGGAAAGCAGGCATTCCCAGTGCCATGTGATATATCTGCAGGACCAACTTTTCTCATTCTTTCATTCTTGTAGATATGGATAGAGCTGGGACAGGACTCTGTCCTGGAATGAATTATTCAGAGGCTCCTGAGGCCCCAGAAGAATGTCTGGATAGTAAATATTGGCCTGAATACTGAACATTTCGGGCCAAAGACATAGTAGAGGTTAGGGCACTTGCCTTGCATGTGGTTTATCTGGGTTCAATCCTCAGCACCATCTATAGTTCCCTGAACCTGTTAGTAGTGATCTTTGAGCTGGAGTGATCCTTGTTTTCAGACCCAGAAGTAAGCCCTGAGTAGAGCTGGATGTACCCCCACCCCACTCAAAAAAAGACAAACAAAAATGTTGGTCTGATTGATGAAGAAAGAGCATGTCTTCAGCAGAGATTAAGGAACAGGTAAGAAAAAGGGTGCATGGATTCATTACTCAAAAAAGCAAAGTAGGGCTGTGCTCCCAACCCCACATCAGTTGTCCTTAGGGTCCAAGATATCCTTGCCTCATCTTGTCTAAGACAGTCAGGCAACTCCCTGGTGACAAGCAGGGGTGCCCTGGAAGGTCCTGTATACCTGGAAAGGTGGAGGCGTTGGAAATGGTTCCTTCAGGCTGTTGGATGATTTGTTTCTATGCCTAAAATTCAGCTCACTGGGGCCCGGGAGATAGCATGGAGGTAAGGCATTTGCCTTTCATGCAAAAGGTCATCGGTTCAAATCCCGGTGCCCCATATGGTCCCCCGTGCCTGCCAGGAGCAATTTCTGAGCATGGAGCCAGGAGTAACCCCTGAGCGTTGCCGGGTGTGACCCAAAAACCAAAATAAATAAATAAATAAATAAATAAATAAATAAAATAAAATAAAATCCAGCTCACTTCAGGTTTGGCTCTGGGATTTTCCAAAGTTGGAGTTGATTGGGGTTTTGAGAAAGATTTTATGGACATGAAGATCCATGTTGGAAAGAAAGGAACAGTTTGATGATTTGCTGTTGCTATCTTGACAGTCTTAATACTTTGAAACAAAGGGCCCTACATTTTCAATTTGCCACAGGCCCTTCTCAGTATGTCACCTGTCTTGGTTCCAGAGCCTGAGCTGCTTGTCAATTTCCCTGCCCATAATGGATGTAGGAGGACCCACATCTGTGACTGGCCCTGTGGAAGTTGGAAAGTGCATGATGGAGCTAGAGAAAGTTGTGGGAGGCCACTGTGGCTTTGTCCTTTTAGGTGCCTGGAACAGGTGTGGGCCTTGTGCTTCAAACCTAACCCTGGCACTGGTCAGCGGTGTACCTTTCACAGGAGGTGTGGGCCTCCTTGAACTTGTTCACTCCTTTGTAGAATGGGGATCACATCCAAGGGACAGGGTTAAATAAGGGAATGTATGGAAAGTGCTGGAACAAAGAAGCGATTTTTGGATGTTGACTAGAGGACAGCCCCTTGAGGACTCCTGTGTGAAGAAGCCTTGAGGACCTGCCCAGCACTGCGGAACATTCAGAGGGCTGAGCACCATCCTACAGTCACCTCTAAGAAACAGACTGTCGGGGCCGGGTGATGGCACTAGAGGTAAGGTGCCTGCCTTGCCTGTGCTAGCCAAGGACGGACCACACGGCTCGATCCCCCAGTGTCCCATATGGTCCCCCAAGCCAGGAGTGACTTCTGAGCGCATAGCAGGAGTAACCCCTGAGCGTCACCGGGTGTGACCCAAAAATCAAAAAACAGACTGTTGGGACCTTCTCAGGGGGTCACCATCTCTGAGGACATGGGTCAGAGCCTCCTTCTCCAATGCTCAGCTCAGAGGTAACAGCTTTCAGTGCTGTCAACAGTGGGCATCTAGAGCCATTTTTGTTCTGATTCTGGGGACACATCCCCACATCTTTGCTGCCTGGGTTCTCTGGGCTCAAAGGCAAACTTCTCTCCACACATGTACTGGTCAAGACCAGCTCTTCATGCATTCAGTTCTCGCTTGCCAACACCCTACTGTTCCTCCACCCTCCAGCTGGATGGAAACCTTTAGCAGCCCTGAGGGTTAAGGGGTGAAGGGGAACTTCCTTGCCTCTTCACCCAGAAACAAATCAAAATAAAAACCTCCTGAAACCTTAGAGCCAGTGTGAGGAGCTAAAGTTCTGGTTCTTCCTGTGATGGCTGTTTCCTGGCTATTTCTGAAATACTAAAGGCAAACAAAGCAAAACACAACACTCTGCAGATGCCCTTTCACTGCCAGTGTCCTCAACGCAGCTCCCTCCCTCTGTTGGGTAACCTGGCCTCGCCTGCCCTCTCCTCTGTGCCAGAGCACGACAGGGCCTGGCCTGCAATACAGGGCATTGGGCCACTCTGCCCAGAGATTTCCCCAGGGCAGAGGGAAACCCTGGACCAATGAGCCTCGGCCGGGGAGGTGACGTCAGAGAGCCCAGAATGTTCCACTTCCATCCCTGCCGTGGGTGCACCCTGTCCTCCACACCAGGCAGCCTGAGCCAGCCCGGGCCCCCTTCCAGCCCCTTCAGCTGGCCAAGGACAACTGGGCTGCCTTGGCCCCAGACTGCCGCCCTTCACGCCATACCTGCCAGGCCAGGCCAGGCCCGCTGTGGGGGAGAGAACAAGCATGTTGGGCTTCTGCAGACTGGCTTTTCCAGATCCTGCTTTGCTTGTAAACTCTGGTTAAAAATAAACTGGAGAAGAAGGGGGGTTCAGGGGCAGTGGGAGGGGAGGGGAGAAGACAGGCCACAGATGAGCACCAGGCAACAAGACCAGGCCCCTTGGCCCAATAGGGAGGAAAAAATGCCTGAGCCAAACATTCTAGAAAATTCCAGCTGGGAGGCACTGTCAGATACTGGGTTTACAGGAAGAAAATGAGCCCAGAAAACCAGGTAGGATTGGATAGGGATTGGGGTTATTTCTACCAGGTCACCAGCAAGTAAGTGGAAAGGGATATTCTAGTCGGTCCTTACCCTTCCTTTCCCTGAGGGAGGCCTGAGGACCAACTCTGTGTTCTCTCTCCTGGGGCTCAGATGGCACCTTTCAATTTTGCCTGGCCCCCAGCCCACTTTCTCACTCACCTCTTCCTTTCCTTCCCCACCCTGCCCAGCAGCCATTCTTCTTAGCTCAGGGAACTACACTTGTGTGTGAGTGGTGCCGAGGATACAACCCAGGATTTCATAGCTGCAAGGCCTATGCTCTACCCCTGAACTTTAGTCCCAGCCATGGATTAAAGGAACAATCTTCTGTAGTGTGTCTGGAGCGGCACATGTGAAGCTCTTTTTTTATTTTATTTAATGTTTTGGTTTTTGGGTCACATCGGGCAGCACTCAGAGTTTACTTGCTCCTGGCAGGCCTGGGGTACCATATCAGATGCCAGAATTCTAAACACCATCTGTCCCGAATCAGCTGCGTGCAAGGCAAATGCCTTACTCATGTGCTATCCCTCCGGCCCCTACATGTGAAGCTCTTTATTCCTTTGGCTCATAAACCAGAGGAAGGTTAGTTTTTTTTCTGAAGAAATGTTCACACTCTAGGGTAGAAAAGTCAGGGGAGTCTATATTTCCAAGACCTCTAAATTCTAGAACAGTTGTGTAAAATCATGTGACATGGGGGCTGAAGAGATACTACCCAAGAGAGGTTTTACAATGCATGCAGACAACCAAGTTCAATCCTCAGCAACCCATAAATAAGCCAAAATCCTGGTATTTGAGGTTCTTTCAGTCTAGTAGGGGGAGAGTTCCAGAAGCGAACATATGCATGAGGGTGATGGAGGAGCAATGGATTCTGCGTGGTCTTGAATTTTCACTCCTGAATAAGAGTTTGCTGAACGGGGGCTGGAGAGATAGCATGGAGGTAGGGTGCTTGCCTTGCATGCAAAAGGATGGTGGTTTGCATCCTAGCATCCCATATGGTCCCCCGAGCCTG
>PVKC010026402.1:0-16141 GCA_004027635.1 Crocidura indochinensis | reverse complement strand
GGTAGGACAGACTTTCTTATTGTCCATACTTGTTTTCTTTTCACAATTTCCACACTGTTTCTGTCCTAACCACCACCCAATTCCTAGACACATCAAAGCCATATTAATCAGAGAAAGTCCACAAACTATGAACACTGTAGGCACAGGCAATGCAATTGTCGGGATAGAAATTTTGGACTGACATATAACAGTATCCATCCAATGCCGAAGATATTTGCTAGTGTGAATCCAAGAGGTTTATAACCAAATAGAATGATACACTTTAACAATGCTGAACCAATATTTCTTATAATAGATGGCATTGTGATTGTTCGTATCCACAAAAACCAACCAAGGGCCTCTAAAGGCAATTTCCAATAATTCACAGATCCAGAGGCTTCAGGTCCCTGTTCTGGTGCCATTTGTGGGGTTAAGATGTTGCTGAGTAAATCCATCTTTCTCCTCTGTGTATCTCTCTGTCACTCTTTGATTTCTGTCTGACCCCTTCTTATTCTCAATGTATCTATCTCCTGTCTTTTTCTCTTTTATCTATTTTCTTTTTCTTCTTTATTTAAATCTATAATATCTTCTTATTCTCTATTCATCTCTCTATTTCTGTTGGGCCCTCTTTGTGTATCTCTCTCTTTCATCTTATTCTCTACTTATCTTTTTATTCTCTGAGTAAATCTATATTTCTTATTCTTATTCTCTATTAATTTCCCCTTTCTGTCTCAGCTCTTCTTATTCTCTATTCATCTCCTTTCTGTGGGCCCCCTTCCCCTCTGTCCCTTCCCCCTTTTATCCTTTCTCTCTGTTACTCTCCAACTGTCACTGTCCAGCTGTCGCCCTTGGCTTCCCCTTCAAAGCTTCTTTATTTCTTAATACAAAATAAATACAATACATAAAATAAATACAAAATATTCTACAATCCATAGTTGGGTTTTTTGGATATACAGTTTCAGCACCTATCCCATATCAGTATAAACTTCCCTCTACCAGAGTCCCCCATTTCCTCCCACAGCGCCCCCACTACCCTGCCCGCCATTTTGACAGGCACCTTTTATTGTTCAGTTGTTAACATTTAGGTCTCACAATTTCAATGCTATTGACTTTGTGGTTTAGGTAGTTATCTCTGTCTAATTTTTCTTTTTAATTTAAACTAGATGGAATCAGTTACATGCAACTAAAGAAGTTTTATATTTTAAGTTGTTATAATGCTATTAGTTTATTTTATTGATTTAAAAACATTACTCCATCCCACTACCACCAATGTACCCACAACGCTCTTCTTTTTTTGTTTTTTTTTTTTTTGTTTTTTTTTTGTTTGTTTGTTTGTTTTGGGTCACACCCGGCAGTGCTCAGGGGTTACTCCTGGCTCCATGCTCAGAAATTGCTCCTGGCAGGCACTGGGGACCATATGGGGCACCGGGATTCGAACCGATGACCTTTTTGCATGAAAGGCAAAGGCCTTACCTCTATGCTATCTCCCGGACCCCTCCATAACCCTCTTCTAATATTCCTTACCTAATCTGATTTTCTTTCCCCTACCCCAACTATTAAGTTTTATAATACAAGACCAAAGGCTTTTCATTCCATATTCTGTGTTCCCTTATTTTGTCTCTCTCTATATATCAAAGATGAGTAAAATTTTCTGGTGTTTTCTCCCTCTGACATTATTTGCTTAATATGAAACCCTCCATTTTATTCACATTGCTACAAACTATATGATTTTGTTATTTCTTATAGCTGCATAGTACTCCATTGTGTATACATACCACAATTAATTTGTGTGTATGGGCCACACCTAGCAATGTTCATGGCTTTCTCCTGGCTCTGTGCTCATCTGTCACTCCTGGTGGAGCTGGGGGACCATATGCAATGTAGGAATTGAACCTAAGTCAGCCACATACAAGGCAAGAGTTTTAACCCTGGTAGTAAGAGCATAGTATACACAGATTCTCTATCCTTTATCCATTCATCTATTGTTGAATATTTGGACTGTTTTTATATCCTTATATTTGTGCTAAGTGCTGCATTGAACATAGGAATGTATATCTTTTAACATTGTTTTTGTGGTTTGCGGGTAATACCAAGTAGTGAAATTATTGGGTCCTATGAAAGTTCTATCGTTGAGTCATATGAGAATTCTATTTGTGGGATCATAGGAGAGGTCTATTGTTGGGTCATATGAGAGTTCTATTGTTGAGTAATATTAGAGTGCTGTTGTTGAATCATATAAGAGTTATATTGTTGGGTCATATGACAGTGCTATAGTTGAGTCATATGAGTTTTAATGTTGGGACATATTAGAGTTCTGTTGTTTGGACATATGAGAGTTCTAGTGTAGGATCATATGAGAGTTCATACCAGCCATTCTTAAGACTTCCTCTTACCTCTGTGCTCAGATATCACTCTAGGTGTGCTGGGAAACCATATTTAATGCCAGAGATCAAATTTGAATCAATTATGTACAAAACCAGCACCTTAACTTTTGTATTATCTTTCTAGCCCCTCTATTCCTTTTTGAGAAGTCTTCATATTGCTTTGCAAGAAGGCTGAATTTGCCAACATTTCCACCAGTAGCAAATGAAAGGTTGTTTTTTTTTCTTTCTTTTTCAGTAAAGCAAGATCGTTTTTTGGTGAAACAAGATAATTTTAAATTAAAACGTATTTATAAAGATGTGAGAGGAGAGGGAAGTACATGTTAAAGAGACCACAGGGTCCTCTAGAGTGGAAATATGCAAGTAAAGAAACAGAACCCAGCAAGCTATATACATGTTCAAGGGAGAACACAGGCTTGAAGAACAAGCTGAGTGGGGGAATTTGTTTCACCATATCCCTACCAACATTGCTTGTTTTCTGTCTTTACTATCTGCTGTTTTCATTAGTGTGTGATGATTTATTGTTTTGAATATGCATTTACCTGATAATAAGTGAGTGAGCACCTTTTTAGATTCATACTAGCCATCTAGATATCTTTGGAGAAGTATCTATCTTCTCTCCCATTTTTTCTTTTGTTGTTGTTGAGCATTTTTCCCCTGCATTTGACATGTCTGCCACTGAAATGGATCTGTCCCTTAACCACTTGGTCATCACAATTTTAAATCTATACAAAAAAAAGTAACTGAGCCTTTATTCTGACTAGAATTTAACTCAACCAGTAGAAAAAAACTCACCTCTCCACCCATATTCTCAGTGTTTGATATTAGCACTGCCTGGTCTACAGAACTGGCTAATCATACATTTGAGTTGGCTTTAAACTAGCGGTGTCCTTATGAAAGGTGTGAAAAGAAAATTGTCTGAGTTTGGAGTCCCAAGAAATCTGGTATAGCACAAAAGAGGACAGTGATCTGGAAGGTCACTGCAGTGCTCTGGATAATGGATGCTGTTAGCCTTCAAAGGTGAAAAACAGTGGATGGCTGTGGGAGTGTAAATCTTTCACTTCTTTAAAGGCTGGTTTGTGTCAATAATTTAGTGAGGAAGATCTCCAAAGCTATTATAGAGATGTTTTTATAACAGAATTTGGGGGAGTTACAGGAGGCGCTCAGAGATTTCTCCTGGCTCTGCACTCAGAATCACTCTTGGTGTACTCAGGGGACCAAATAAGATGTTGAGGATTGAATCAGGTTGTTGTGTGCCAGGCAAATCCCCTGTGTACTATGCTATCTTTCTTTTCCTCATGTAACAGATTTTTTGTCTTTTGGGGGTTTGTTTTCTGTTTTCTTCTTCTTCTTTTGTTTTTTTTTGGGGGGGGAGGCCACACCCGATGATGCTCAGGGGTTACTCCTAGCTATGCGCTCAGAAATCGCTCCTGATTTGGGGAACCATATGGGATGCTGGGGAATCGAACCATGGTCCTTCCTAAGCTAGTGCCAGCAAGGCACTTACTGCTCCGCGACATCACTTCAGCCCCATTTTTCATTATTTTTAAAATATTTTTGTTTCTTTAAATTTTGTTTTTCAGGGTTCAGAATAAAAGCACAGCAGATAGGGCACTTGCCTTGCATGCACCCTAAACAAAAAACTTATTTTAAGTAACATTTTTAGCAACATGAGTGGCTATATTGATCCCTGTCTATCTCAAAGTCACTATTGGTTAATGATATCAGTGTCACCAATAAAAAATATACATTATCTTTCTGTTTGTCTTAGATTTTGAGATTACACTCAGAGGTGCTTAGAGCTTACTCCTGGCTCTGTGGCTCTAACTCCTGGCAAGGTTCAGGAATCATACAGGGGTACCAGGGATTGAACCCAAGTTGGCTGCATGCAAGGCAGGCATCTTACTTTTCAGCCCTTATGATGTCACAACCTGGAAGAAAACTAGATAGCTTTTTAAGTAATATCCCATCAGAGGCTATCAGAATTCATAGGTCCAAGTGAAGATTTGTTATTGATATGTCCTCTTTCAAGAACATATGAGTCTAAAAAAAATAAAAGAATATATGAGTCTTCATTGGTTGAATAAAGTCTTGGGATGAATGACTTCCCAGGAAATTACTCTGAATAAATAAGAAGATATCTTTCTAACCTTTTTCTGCCTTTCTTGTATTGTTTATTATTCATGTTGAATAATTTGCAATTGAATAATAAAAAGGAATATATATTCAGATAGACTTCAGTTGTTGCATGTATAGGGTCACTTAAAGACCTTTTATATTTTCCTATTATAATATGTGTAAACTAAGGTTTGTTTTGTTGAGGGGTCCCATGTAGCAGTTCTTAGGATACATTCCTGGCAGTGAACTCAGGAGACCATATGTGGTGTTGGGAATCAGACCTGGGTCAGCCCTATGTAAACAAGCACCTTACCTGCTGTTCCAGTCCTTGACTAAAATGTTTTTGCATTTTATGGCCTGAATTTATTGCAAAGGAAATGCCATATTTTGTCTATTAGGTTTCTAGTAGGAAAGATGGATTTGTAACCCAAATATAGGAAAAGGCAAATGACATGATCTGGTCACTATAGAGTTTGCATATGAATTCAAAAGAATGATTTAAGATTGACCCAGACAAATCACCTGCTTAAAAAAAAGGAAAAAAAATTTTGGTAATCCAGTGAATCAGTAGGGTATTTGCCTTGCATGAGGTCAACTCTGGTCTAGTCTCCATTATCCCATATGGATCCCTGAGCCTTTCAGGAGTAATTCCTGTGGGTATGGTCAAAAACAAAAGCTTCAGGGCAATAGCATATTCTTTAAGAAAGGAAACAAACTATGTGAATGTGATTTATACATCACATAAGTTTGAATCTCTACATTATACCTAATTGGTTATGACCACAGTGTTATACATTTAAAAAAAATAGGATTTTCAGTACCTAAAGACTCCTAATTATAACAGGTGTGTGAGTGCACATGTGTAGAGAAACACCTGAAATTAATATTGAGAATTAAAAGATGAAAAGATTTATAACTTTCGTAGGGCCACAATGGCTCTGTGTTCAGGAACCATCCTTGCAGGGCTATTGGGGCAATATGGGATGCCATGGATCAAATGATGCCTAGGCTCCAGCCAGGGTCAGTGGTGTGTAAGGAAAGGCAAGCCTAGACTTTATTTGGGGGGGGGGAGAGGAGGACATACCTGGCAGTGCCGGGTGTGGGGGTGAGGGGGATTACTCCCTCAGGAATCACTCCTGGTGGGCTCAGGGACATTTTGGGATGCAAGTGATCAAACCTGGGTCAGCTGCATGCAAAGCAAATGCCCTACTCACTGTACTTCTGCTCCAGCCCCATGCCTAAACATTTTTAATAGACCTCTGATTTGTAAATAAGAACATAGTAGTTTTAATTTAGTGTCACATAAATCAGGTTACTTGTAGGGTAAGTTAAATAATAGAAAACCCCCAAACCTTTAAAGGTTAAGGAATCTGAGAGAAGGTAACAGATACTAAACTGAAGGGCTTTTAATGCAGATTATTGGAATATGGATGCCACCCAAGAAACACCCTGGGGGGCAGGAGCCCTTATAAAGTCTCCTGTCACCCTTCTCCAAAGGAAAATTACTTTCAGAGATTATACTCAAAACTTTCTCAATGTTCACATTCCCTTATGAGATTGTAAACTCCTTAGGTTTAGTTAGCATTAATTAAGACTCTGTTATCTATCCTACTTTTTATGACTGATTAATTGGACAATAAATATCCACTGAGAGGACAGTTGAGCTCTCTCTCCATAAGGCATTCAGCCTCCTGACCCCCATGATTTCACCCTGTCTTGTTTTCTTAATCCTCATGGTGACCCCTCTTCAGCCTCCTTCACTCAGAGTTGAACTCCGACAGCTAAAAGCAGAGCTTAAAATGAGAGTCTAATCAATCCTTGTATGTTTATACATAAGTGGTTAGTCTTGAGCTCTGCTCTACAAACAGTGATGTTATCAGTGACTGACTTTTAATTGTTCATTTTATTTGTAGGTGGATGTCCATCAGGTCATATAATTGCTTTTACTTCCCCATCTCCCCTCATTCTTTGGTTTTGTTTTTGGACAACATTTAGTGTAGTTCTCAGAACTCATTCCTGGCAGTGTTTGGGGACCATGTGGGATGCTGTGGATTGAACCCTGGTAGGCTGCATGCAAGGCAAATGCCTCACCACTCACTTTCCTATCACTCTGACTCTTCCCCTCATTCTTTATATGGACAAGACTCCATGTCATAGTAAATTTACCACAGGAGATTCAGCTCAAACACAAACTCAGAAATTAGTCCTGAGATGAAAAAGAAGAGATTTGCAACACCCCTGGTTCAACTCCAAGACAAAACCTGTTACTCAGGATCTGATATACTCAGGTCCATCTGTAAAAGAAGAGCACCAGGCACATTTACTCCAGTCTCTTCCTAATTGTGTGTATGTGTGGCACATGTGTTATGCACATGCACTCATGCACAGGCAGGCAGTCAGAAGGGATTTATTAGGTTGTGTAAGTTCCATGCCCTGGGAGAATCAACATTTGAAAAAAAAAATTGGGTCACACAGTAAGTATTCTGTCAGTCATTTCTTAGGGAAGGTAGTAAGGCTTTTCAGTTTCTTATACTGTCATTTTGTGTGTTTTAAATATATATTTTTAGACAGGCTTTCTAATAAAGCCTGTTTAGAGTACAGGTAGGTGTGAGGTGGGGAGGAAGGACATTTGAGATATTGGTCATGGAAATGTTGCACTGGTGAAGGATTTTATTTATATATATAGATATATATTAAAAATATATATTAAAAATCAAAAAAAGTAAAGAAAAGGCCTCCCAATTCTTACCACAGGCTGTGTTCTTTACACTGACTGTATAGAAAGAGGAAGTACAGTAAATGCACCCCGTATACACCTCAAAACAGGCCCTTCGCCTGGTCTGTATTGTGAATTTAAACACAAAAAAATAAATAAATATATCTTTTATGTTTTAGGTAGGTAGTCTTTACAATTAGAATTGCACTAGTCTTTGATTATTTATAATTAATATAATGTATAAAACATAAACTACACTAGTTTGAGATCCTGGGATTCCAAATCTCATCTGGTAGCATAGCAACCCTCTTTGAGGGCTGCTTGGGACTCTCCATGCAATTCTGCTGTGAATCCTGCACCTTTTATATGTAAGACCCTCTGATAATCCTGCTGATAATCTTTGGGTGTCAGAGGATGTTGTTCACTTAAAGAATAAATTACTATTCATGACAGAAGGAGTCATGATTCCTTCTAACTTCTTTTTCTTTAAGGTGAACAAGAAGGAAGAGGATAACTAAAGTGTTTGTTTGTAATGCTTTTGGATCACACCCAGTGTTCAGAGGTTATTCTCAGTTCTGCACTCAAAAATTATTCCTGGTAGGCTTGGTAGACCATAAAGGATGCTGGTGATTGAACCCGGGTCTGCCATGTGCAAGGCAAATGCCTTACCTATTGTGCTATCACTCTGGCCCCATAACTAAAGTCTATGTTGATTCATTTACCATCCCTCATTCACTTTTTAAAATTCAGAAAAGGGTCCTGAGTATAGAAAATAGTTAAACATATGAAAAGGGGGGGTAAGGAACTAGAAGGAAAGGATTGTTGATATTTTGAGTAGTTAGTATGCCAGGCATTGTGCTGGAAAATTAGAATTTATCTCACTAAGTATTTCCCACAAAAAAATCTATAAATTACTCTTAGTTATTCCTGTTTTAGTGGATGACACTCAGGTTGGAAATATGAGAGGTTCCCCAGCTAGTGGTAGAGCTAGATTGGTTTCTTACTGTGAGAGTTAGCACATAACCGACTTTGCCTGGGACAGACCCATATTATCCTCAATTTTCATTATTAATAACTGATAAATCTTCTCTAGTTTACATTCTTTATTGAGGGTGGGTCATATCTGCAATGCATGGATTTACTTTTTGCCTCTGCACTCAGGGATCATTCCTGATGGGACTTGGGAAACCATATGTGGTGCCAGAATTGAATCTATTGAGTTGCATGCTATTACTCTGATCCCCCACAATGACAATCTTATTTAAAGATATTTGGTGATGGAAATTTTGTTTGTAATTATTAACTAAGATTGAAAATAGTGTAGCTTCATAAACACTTGTCTTCAGTAAGAGCTTGATGTCATTATTGTTTTATCCTACTCTTGTTTTAGAAATGACCACCATGTCTTTCATACCACCATTTTTCATTTATTAGCAATAACAGAGGAAATACCAATAGCACCAATTAAAATGAATCCACATGAAGTGTTTATCCTTACAGCTGTAATAACTAGTAACTAACATGGATTTGAAAGCACTTTGCAAATGTAATAAGTGCTATACAGATACATAATAATCATTAATAAATTAGCCCCATTCTCCTAGTATTCAAAAGGCACAGTAAGGTCAGATACATGGTTTCAGTGGGGCCAAATGATCACAACCTACAATGTAGCAATGGTTTACGTGGGTTAGTGACAAATTTTACCCCATGCAATCCTGCAGAGCTGAAGTTACACACCCTTCCAAATATGGGAGAATGAAGCTAAGAGTAGACAAACAAGATTTTTTTTAAATTTAATGCTTTTGTTTTAGTAAAAGACTCCTATCTCTTTTATATTGTTTCAAAAGAATATATTAGTCAAATGCCTAAATTGTAACATTTTAGCAAAGTTAAGATTTCTTATTTAATGTGACAGTAAATTTAATCATGAGCTGATATTCCAGATAGCATAATTTCAAAGCATTCTTCTAGAGGTTAGATTGGTCAGTTTTGTGCTTGCATACCCTCAGGGAATATCATCAGTATTCATTCCAGAATTGTTACTAGAAAAAAAAAACAGCTTTATCCATTCCCTTGCCAAGGCAAGAGCTGGTTCTTGGCTGACCATAAATAAAATTCCTTGAATCACCAGTATCTTGATTTAAGAAAGAAATTTTACTGTGTCTTTCATACACAAAAGCTGATTAACAATGATTAAAAAAACACTACTCCACTTTTCACAGGTGTACAAAAGTAAATAGAATGGAAGTACATTCAACAATAAAGTTTAAAAGTTCACTCTAGGTAATAGTTGCATTAACATTTACATACACAAGCACAGAGTAAGTATATTTCAGGAGTCTTATAATAGCATACAGCATACATATGGGAAATTGATCTCAGGTAACATCATAGAAGTTAGCAATTCAGAGTGTTATAGAAAACTAAACCAAGGAGAAGGTGTAGTCTAACACACCAAGACAGATCACAGGATTAGAGGATTGAAAAGTCTGCTCACTGTATGTATGAGAAAACAATATTTTTTCAATTTCTGGAACTTGATAGAGTTGTCTAGAGAAATTGTGTAATCAAAGTGCACATAATTATTTCTTAGAAAAGAGAGAAAAAGATCCTTTTATTAATACATGCAAGGGGCAGCCCCAGAGTGACCTGAAAGAGTAAAGCTGTGATTGGCAGGTGGTCAATATAATACAGATGTTTCAGGCAATTCTCTTAAAGCACTTCTGTAGCAGCAATGATCATTGCAATGGCTGTAGACTGAATTTTCTTTTGAGGAGAGTTTAGGGGAATTGTAGTCATTTTATTTCTCTTTAAAGACTTATAGTAATAGATTTTCTCTTTAAATAAATCTTATCAAACAACAAACTGCATAAACTGAGGTGTTGGGGTTTTTACTTTTTTTCTTTAGCTTTTGCATATATGTTGGAAAAGGATTGACCTTTTCATAAACATCGTGTGCAAAGGAGGTCTCATAAAGTGAGCACAAGCACATTTAGAAGAAATATATCAGATCTGCTTCCGTTACCCCGCAGGCCCTGTGAACACTGCACTTTTGGCTTGTCGGACTAGTGCAGGTTTTCAAGACAGTAACCCCACAGCTAACAGACTTGATGGGTTCTCCTAAAGCCTGTCAGCAGAGCAGTTTTGTCTGCTAGAATGGCCAATGCCTCTTGTAAGATTTAGAAAGTCTGTTCCCTTTCCAATCCACATTTCCCCTCCAGACTGGTAATGCCCACTGTTTTCATTTGCCTTTTTTCTCAGGCCGCTTTGCACCACCAACTGGTCTAATCTAGTCCATCCCAGCCAATATCAGGCACTCACAGATACCCAAGCTGCTCAATCTCAAAGCCTTTCAGCCTGCCCTGCAAGTGTCATCAAGACAGGATCCCCGGATCACAGGGCAGAGAGTCCAACCTCTCACTGGCGGGGCTGGGAAGCCTCTCCTTTGCGGCGGAGGAGAAAAACTTGGGTCTGCTTTTTAGGTTCTGCAAACAAGCCAGAGTGGAGAGAAAGAGTTAACACCAGACTTAGTAAAGCTTTTAAAGACAAAAACCTGATACATGCGATCTAGACAGACAGGGGAACTTCCTGCAGATGTCTGAGGTCTATAGGAGGATGCGGGTGGACAGGAGAAGGGAGGGCATCGCTATATGGGAGGATTGCCGAGGTTACAAAAATGGGCTAAGTGGCTTTTTTCCAAATGAAGTGACCTCACTGGTCACTGTTATCGGTCGCGCTGTTCCCTTTCTCTTTTTTCTCCTGGGTCTTGTTACCCTTCTTCTTTTTCTTCTTTTTCTTGGTCTCCTCCTTTTTGCCGAAGGTTATGAAGTCACTTTTGTCAATTTGGCTGTTAGTAGGCTCCTGCCGGATGGAGATGATTGCAGGAGATCCTGGGATAATGAATTTGTCTGGCAACTCACCGGAACCAGCTTGTTTGGGGTTGCCTGGTCCGTATTTAAATGTCCAGCTGTTGCTGTTGACACCAGCACCTACTGGAGGGGACACCTCTCCGGCCTCTGGTTCTGAAAGACAAAACACCCAAAATCAGTGACAGCATTGACACCACATTCTTTCTTTCCATGCCTGAACAGCAGGTAAGACCACAGAAGAAGTTGCATGTAAAGGCCTGGTCAAGAACTTTCTCCAAAAAAGTTAGCAAGGTTGCAGATTTTATTACCATAAAATTTGAATTTTAATTAACTTCTGCTTTTTCATGAAAGATTTCTGAAAATATGTGTTTATGACATATTCATGCCAGTGTGTACCACCAGTGGCTCAACACAAACTGCAGTACCAGCATCAACATGTAAAAGTTTATACTTAACAAAACTTTGGTTGTGGGTGTATCTTGTCACACACTTTGTGCCAATATTAGTGGAACCAACTTTTGCTCCATTCATCCAATCCTAAGGCCTCTGTTAGCATGATAAAGAAGATGGATCCCAAAAGCAGTGTCTGGGGAAATCTCTGGGAGCCAGGCCCACCCCCAAACCCAGTCCAACACCTGTGTCTTCACAGTTTAGCTTGGACACACACACACCAATTCGATAACTGTAGCAAAGTATTAACCAGTTTCCAGAAAGTAATTTATTAATTATACCTGAGAAAAAAAACTAAGGTGTGATATTTGTTCAAACTTGGAAAAATAGTTATCCAGCCACAGATGTTTCAAAACAAGACTTTTCCACAAGTCAAACTGAATGACATCGTAAAGTACCCCAGTGTCTGGGGAAACAGAGGTCAGAGCTATAGAAGAAGAGGCATAGTAAGCGTAGGGGTGTTGTTTTAGTTGGGGGCACACCAAGTGATGCTCAGGGCTTATTCCTGGCTCTGCACTCAGAGATCACCTGGAAGAACTAAGGGGGACATACCAGGTGCTGAGATCAAACCCAGATAGAGCATTCATGTTTTCTTTCCAACTCTGGTCCTTACTGTTTCTATTTGACTGTGGGTCCCATCTATATTTACCTTCTGCTATTTCCTTCTCCTCTGGGGAAGGGGACTGGAAGAAGGTGGGGTCTGAAGCACACCCAGCAATACTCATGGCTTGCTCCTGACTCTTCACTCAGGAATCATTCCTGGAAGTGCTTGGGGAAGACTATATGAGATTCCAGGGATCAAATCTAATCAGATAAAGGCTCTACCTGCTGCACTATCTCTCCATCCACCACCTTCCTGCTCCTCTTTATGTGGTATACTTGAGCAAACTGTTCTAAATTGCTCAGGTCAAGGTCACTAATTATATTTCCTGTGGTCACATTTTAATTCTAATTTTATTGATCCTCTCAATAGCACCTGTCATCCATCATCCCTTCTTGAAATACTTTTTTATGAGTTCCCCACTCCGCTTCTTGCTAGCTGTTCTTTCTCTTTTCCTTCCAAGACCTCAGCATGTCCCTCTCAAATTGGAGAATTCAAAAGCTCTTAATTTCTCATCTTAATTCCTATTTATTTTCTAAGTTTTCCTAATCTTAGTGACACTCCATTCACCCAGTGCTCAAGCCAGAAGAATCAAAGCCATTTTCCACTAACTTGTCATTCCTCAATCCTAAACACAGGAAAGCCTACATTAGAAAAAATTATGGGGCCCGAAGTGATAGCACAGTGGTAGGGAATTTGCCTTGCATGTGGCCAATCCAAGATGGACTTCGATTTGATTCTCGGCATCCCATATAGTCCCCCCAGTTTGCAAGGAGTGATTTCTGAGTGCAGAGCAGGAGTAACCCCTGAGTGCTGCTGGGTGTGACCCAAACACAAAAACAAAAAAATTTATGGCAAACCTGAGCCATGCAGGCTGATCTGCAGTTTTCCCTACCACATTTGCTAAACTTTGTGAGAATTACCAAAATGTGACATAATCTTTCAAAGCCTTTTTTTCTTGTAGGGTGTGGTGAGACTGCTGGCATTTCTTAGCTAATAGCTCAATGTACCAGGCAGGGATGAGGTACTCAGGGGACCCTGTCAAGTCAGGCTATAACATATGCTAAGGGAAAGTGCCTTAATCCTTTTATTATTATAGCCACTATCATGACCTATGATCAGTAATCTTTGATGTCACAAACCATGCCCTTATGACAGAAAACTTCTCAAGTGTGTGCTCTGATTTTTCCACCAACTGGCCATTCCTTTATTTCTGTCCAAGTAAATACTGAAATTAGGCCTCTTAGTCAGGCAACCAAGTTGTGAGTGTAATGGAAAAAATTTTGAAGAAAATATAAAATGATCTTCCAGTAAACATAAAAATAAGAAAGCTAAACAGCCATTAGTACAGATATGGAGAAAGTGTAAATGATCTGGACAGAACCAGTGCAAGGTTATCACAGTTGGGTTCATGAAGTTTAAGGATAGAAACTGTTGCCAGGGATCCAGAAAAAGCTAGGTAAGATCAGCTAAGGGGCTCCTACACTAAATACCAACCATCTGTGCTGATGAAACAGCCTATATTGGGAGTCAATGATGCCAAGGACCATCATAACTCAAGAAGAACTCAATGCCTGGCTTTGAATGCCAGACTATTTGTCAGGGATGGTGCAGCTGTTGACTTCAAGCTGAAGTGAAGCCAGTGCTCATTTGCAGTTTCAAAAATCCTACAGCCCTTAAGAGATGGTGCTAAATCTACTTCGCCTGTGCTCTATAAATGGAACAACAGAGCCTGGATGACAGCTCATCTATTTACAAAACAATTTTCTGAATATTTCAAGTCCACTGTTGAGAAAATGATTTTTCAAAACATGACCAATGGGACTGGAGATAGTACAGTGGGCATGGCACACAATTTACCTGGGTTCCATCCCTGGTCCCATCCCTACTCCTAGTCAGAGCGAGAAGTCAGTCCTGAGTACCATTGGGTGTGGACCCTCCCCTCAAAATGGCACCCCTCACTAACACTGCACCCAGAACTCTGATGAAGATATATAGGATTAATTGTTGCCATGAATGTAACATCCATTCTGCATCCTGAGAATAAGGAGTGAGTTTTACTCTTTATTATGTGATGCCAGGGACCGAACTCAGGACACATTGCTCCACAAAAGAGCTACATCCCAGGGCTGGAGAGATAGCATGGAGGTAAGGCATTTGTCTTGCATGCAGAATTATGGTGGTTCAAATCCCAGCATCCCATATGGTCCCTGAACCTGTCAGGAGCTATTTCTGAGTGTAGAGCCAGGAATAATCACTGAGCACTGCGAGGTGTGACTCAAAAAACCACCCACCTCCCAAAAAAGAGCTACATCCCTGCCCCGATTAACTGTTTTACTTACTGGAGTGAAGTGAATTGAGAAACTTCTGGTAAATATTGTTCTAGATGTCATTAAGAACATTTGTAATTTGGGAGCCGGGAGGTGGCGCAGGAGGTAAGGTGCCTGCTGCCTTGCCTAGGACGGACCAGGGTTCGATCCCCCGGTTCCCATATGGTCCCCCGTGCCTGCCAGGAGCGACTTCTGAGCGCATAGCCAGGAGTAACCCCTGAGCGTCACTGGGTGTGGCCCAAAAACCAAAAAAAAAAAAAAAAAGAACATTTGTAATTTAATAGTGTTGGGAAAACTAGTCAACTATATGCAAATAAAAATAAACTCAGACCTCTCCTTAACAACATGCACAATGGTTAAATCAAAATAGATTAAAGGTCTTGATATCAGACCTAAAGCCATAAGATACATAAAGCAAAGCATAGACAGAACACACAATGATACGAAGCTAAAAACATCTTCAAGGATAAAACACCATTAGGCAAGCAAGTGGAGGCAAAATTAAACAAAAGGGATTACATCAAACTCAGAAGCTTCTGTACCTCAAAGGAAATAGTGACTAGGATACAAAGGTTACCTACAGAATGGGATAAACTATTCAATCAATACCTATCAGATAAGGGATTAATATCTAAGATATACAAGGCTCTGATTGAACTTTACAAGAAAAAATAATCCAACCCCATCAAAAATAGGGAAAAAGAAATGAACAGATATTTCCTCAAGGAAGAAATACAGATGGCCAAAAGGCACCTGAAAAAATGCTCATCACTAATATAATCAGGGAGATGCAAATCAGAACAAATATTATCTCAAACTACAGAGATCAGTACACATCACATAAAATAAAAGAACAATCAATGCTGGCATGGATACAGAAAGAAAGAAGCTCTCATTCACTGCTGATCAGGCTGGTTTAGTGTTTTTGGAATACAATGGACATTTCCAAAAAAGCTAGAAATTGAGCTTCCATATGACCTAGTAACACCACTCCTAGGGATATACCCCAGGAATACAAAAGCACAATAAAAATGCCCTCTGAACTCATTCGTTCCGCACAGCACTATTTACAATAGCCAGAATCTGGAAACAAACTAGGTGCAACAGATGAGTTTCTAAAGAAACTATGGTAAATCTACACAATGGAATACTATGCAGCTGTTAGGAAAAATGAAGTAATGAAATTTGTCTATATATGGATGAACATGGAGACTATTATGTTGAGTGAAATGAGTCAGAGGGATAGACATGGAATAATATCACTCATTTGTGGTATATAAGAAAAACAAGCAATAGTATAATAATATCCAGAGACAACAGAGATAAAGGTCAGCAGCTCCAGCCCAGGGTTGAAAGCTCGCCACAAAGAGTGGTGAGTGTAGTTGGAATAGAGAAGGGTCTACTAGACAATGATATAACTGATCACTCTGGACTAGGCACTAAAAAGGGAGAAACTAATAGGTAAACCCTAAATTAACAATAGCACAAACCAGAGAGTCAAAAATCAAAGGGGGGGGGGGATTGAGAGAGAAGCGATTTGCCTGCCCAGAAGCCAGGCAGGGGGTAGGAGGTAGAAGGGAAACAGGAGACATTGAGTGCCAGTGATGGGAAGGGTGCACTGGTGAAGGATGGTGTGCACTGTATGACTTAAACCCAACAATGAACAAATTTGTAACCACGGTGTTCAAATAAAG
>PVKC010026401.1:0-16117 GCA_004027635.1 Crocidura indochinensis | reverse complement strand
CCAGGAGGAACCCCTGAGCATCACTGGGTGTGGCCCAAAAAAACAAAACAAAACAAAAAAGAGAAGAGCTAAGAAGCAAACAGTTCACAATGTTTGTCGCATTTGGGGGGGAGGGGTCATACCCAGTATCATCCAGGAGGATACTCCTCGCTCTGCACTCAGAAATCGCTCCTGGCAGGCTCAGGGGACCATATGGGATGCTGGGATTCGAACAGCAGTTCATCCTGAATCCATCCTGAATTGGCTGCGTGAAAGGCAAACTCCCTACCACTGTGCTATATCTCTAGCTCCACGTTGGTTGTATTTTGAACTAGTGATTTCTAGTCAAGTAAATGTGCTGGGCAGCCAGAGATACTCAGGCTGAGTACCTGTGTCTACAGACTGTCGGTATTACACAACATGTTAGATAGTATTCTGCAATGTTCTTTCTCTCAACATGCTTCTGAATAGTACATAAAGCTTTAAGCTGTTCTATGTTTTGTTTTGTTTTTGTTGTTTTTTTTTTCAGACCACACCTGTTTGATGCTCAGGGGTTACTCCTGGCTAAGTGCTCAGATATCACCCCTGGCTTGGGGGGACCATATGGGACGCTGGGGGATGGAACTGTCGTCCTTCCTTGGCTAGCACTTGCAAGGCAGACACCTTACCTCTAGCGCCACCTTGCCGGCCCTAAGCTGTTCTGTTTTGAGGGAAAAAACAGAGGGTCAAAGGGACTTGCCCCTTTGCTCAAGGGACTTGCGGGAGAGGGGAGGCGGCTTCCTGTTAGTCTCAGCCAACTGGTCAGCAGTTTAATATTATAGGCCCAAGACTGTGGAACTGCTCAGACACTACAGTGCTGAATAAGTGATATTCGGGAACCATGTGGTGACAGGGATTAAACTATGGTTGGTCATCCTCATGCAAGGCATGTGCTTTACCCACTACCCATGTTCTATATTTTAAATAGGGTTGGACCCAACTACAAACATATCTGTAACCAGGGTGCTTAAATAAAAATATTCTTTAATCAATAAGTAAGTAAATAGGGATTGGGTCACACCTAATGAAATACTGAGTGGAGAGCCCAACAGTTCAGTACTTGGGTAGGGGGCTATTTTGGGTGCTTGAGTATGACAGTGCTATACTGAGGTGGTGCCAGGAGAAAGCATGTGGTGCTAGAACATGTGCCAGATTGTGCTCCTCTCCTTTGAGTCATATCCTTGGGCCCTAAGACATTCTCTTTCACAAAAATTATGTCTCTATTTAACCAATTAAGCAAGGGAGTCAGAGGTTAAATGGTTTGCCCAGTCTTTATGGCAAGTTGACAGAGTTATACTAGAAGTACATAGAATTTTGTTTTATTGTTCTAGGCCAGTGTTCGGCAACCTTTTTTTCCAATTGAGCCAAATCTCGCCAAAACCACACAAGTCGTGCACTGACAGAGGCGAGGAGCAGAGTCCTGACTCCTGGAGCGACCGCCTGGCACACAGAAGAGCCAAATTAAAAGTGTTTTTGGGTCACACCCAGCAGTGCTCAGGGGTTAATCCTGGCTCCATGCTCAGAAATTGCTCCTGGCAGGCACGGGGAACCATATGGGGCACCGGGATTCATGCCTTTTGCATGAAAGGCAAACGCCTTACCTCCATGCTATCTCCCGGGCCCCCAAATTACAAGTGTAAAGAGCGGGGCCGGGCGGTGGCGTGGTGGCGCTGGAGGTAAGGTGCCTGCCTTGCCTGCACTAGCCTAGGACGGACCGTGGTTCGATCCCCCAATTTCCCATATGGTCCCCCAAGCCAGGAGTGACTTCTGAGCACATAGCCAGGAGTAACCCCTGAGCGTCACTGGGTGTGGCCCAAAAAACAAAAAAACCAAACAAAACAAAAAAGTGTAAAGAGCCATGTATGGCTCTCCAGCCGCAGGTTGCCGACCACTGTTCTAGGCAAGCTCTAAATTTGCATGTCCAAAACAGGAAATTAAAGCAAAGTACAAAACTGAAAGACAAGATTTTTTTCTTAGTTTGAAGGAAAGCAAGCTGGTGGATCACAATGCGGAGTAGAAATATTATGGTAACATGAAGACATGAAGAAAGAACTACTTGCCAAGAATTTTTTTTTTTTGGTTTTTTTTTGGGGGGTCACACCCAGCAGCATTCAGGGGTTCCTCCTGGCTCTACACTAAGAAATCTCTCCTGGCAGGCTCGGGGGACCATATGGGATTCGAACCACTGACCTGCAAGCGAGGCAAACGCCTTACCTCCAGGCTATCTCTCTGGCCCCATACTTGCCAAGAATCTTAACTAAAAGCAAAATCCTATCTGTGGTTAGTTCTCCCTTATCACAAATAAAGAGTCTAATTTTAATAGTGAATGATAAGAAGGAAGAAGACTTATTACTCAGAAAGATGCTAGCAATTAGCAAAAAAGTAGTAACAACCTTTCTGAGAAACTGTTTAGAAAACTGAGTAAGCTGTGGAATATGCTCCCAGTAAATTATTTAAAAAAATGTAGAAAACTTTGTTCATAATGTGTTCCATTAACACACAACAAAAATAAATGCAGGTTATTTTCAGGTTTGCCAACACAAGATTAATAGAGGGTCTATTTTGTGCTAAGGTATTTCATGGGCTAATCTGCTGTTAGCAGTAGAGCAAGTCTATCTGCAACCTGGACTAGTCCCCATGAAATCAAATTACTTTTTTCTTTTTGGTTTTTGGGTCACACCCGGCAGTGCTCAGGGGTTACTCCTGGCTCTATGCTCAGAAATCGCACCTGGCAGGCACGGGGACCATATGGGATGCTGGGTTCTGAACCACCAACCTTCTGCATGCAAGGTAAACGCCTTACCTCCATACTATCTCTCCAGCTCCATCAAATGACTCTTTTTTTTTTCTTTAGTTTTTTGTCTTTTTTTTTAACATCAAATGACTCTTAAGGTACAAATCCATCCTTTTTCTTTCTCCTAGCAGAGTTACTATCCTGAATTATACAACCTGCTTTTTATATTTTTTTGGTTTTGTTTGGGATCAAAAATCGGTAGAGCTCAGAGGTTACTCCTGGCTCTGTATAAGGAAACTCTTATGGCCCCTGGTCAGCATAAGTTGGTTTCTATCCCTTTATGAATGAAGACATCAGTTACCAGACACCCCTTGTAACAGCCTCTGCAGGGCAGTTGATCCAGCGATATATAAAGCTGGGGCCACAGCCCTCCAGTGGATTGTTCCAGCTACCAGATTTCTGGAGAAACTGTTTGTTGAACTGCCTGCTACTGCTGCCTTTTGCCGCTTTGTTTCCCTTTCTCTGGTCCTTTCCCTGGCTGACTCCTTGTCCTGGTCCCAACCTTGGCACCCTCTTTTCCTCTCTCAGCCTATGGGACTGGCTGTAAGGTCACCGGCCTCCCTGCTTTGCCTCTTCCTCAACTAAACCCTGTTTCTAATTCTCTTGTTGGGTTTTTGATAGACCCTGACACTAGGCACTCAGTAATTGCTCTTGACAGGCTCAAGGGACTATATGGGATCAAATTCGGAACAACTGATATGGCAAGCATCTTACCCGATAGCCCCAAGTTTGTTTTTTTTTGGGGGGGGTCACACCCAGAAGTGCTTAGGGGTCACTCCTGGCTCTAGGCTCAGAAATCGCTCCTGGCAGGCTTGGGAGACCATATAGGATGCGAACCACCGTCCTTCTGCATGCAAGGCAAACGCCCTACACCTTCATGCTATCTCTCCAGCCCTGTAGCCCCAGTTTTTTAAAAATTACATTAAGTCTGGTGCAACAGTACAGTGAGTAGAGGATCATACATGGAATCAGAAATTGAAGCCATATCAGCCACAGGAAAGGCAAGCACCCTACTTTATTTGCTGTATTATGGCTCTGGCCCCACATTCACCTCCCAGATTTCTTTACAAAGGAAAAATCATAGGATATTTACTTACCAAGTAAAGGTACTTTATTTTGCAGCAACTCACAGTAGCTTGTAGTCAGGATTCCAATGGGATTACTTGGTACAAACCGTCCTTCTTTCACTAACCGTTCACATGTCCGCATTAAAGTCCCTGAGAACTGAGACGGATCAACTCCGTAGTCTCTCCATCCTCCTACACCATCTGCAACTCCTAAAAAAAAATAATTACATGTAAAAAACAGTCTTACCAACTTCAGAATTCTTACTATCTTTCCTAAAAAATAATCTTACTATCTACCAATCCATCTGTTCACCCTGAAGTTGAAATTCAGAATTAAAAGTATTATTATATTAATGTGGCTTTCCATATCAATCCTCTTAAGTCTCCACTTAGAATCTGATCTCCCATAAAATCTGACCATGAGAGCCACTAGCTGCCACAGGGTGGCATCACATACCAACTAAGAATTCAAACAGAATTACTATCTTTGTACAGAAGTATCTTGTTTGTTTTTTATTTGGGGACCACACTCATGCTGGGTACTTGGGGATCATTACAGTGATACCTGGAGGTTCATTAGGTACCAGGGACCAAACCCAGAAGTTCCACAAACCTTACGCTAACTTGTCAAGCTGTTTCTCTAGATATAGAGAATTAGAATATAGAATATTATTATATATAGAATATAATAAAATATAGAATAACTTCGTTATTGACTTGCTATTTAAGCCTGTGTTCTCCCTTGAACAAGTACTCACTTGTGTCTCTTTGCTTCTTCCACTCAGGAGAAATCTATATCCTCTCTTTCCCCTCACATCTAAGTAAGTTTCAATAAAAACAGATGAAAGGAAGGAAGGGAGGGAAGGAGGGAGGGCAGATTAATTTCTGCTGTATTTCATAAGAAGAAAAAAATCTTAAAGTACTGATGTGGTAGGTCAGAGTTGGAGCAATATTTAATTGTTAAGTATATTGGAGTATATACATATATATTGGAGTATATTTAATTGTTAAGATGGCACAAAGTTGATGCAGGTCCACTTATAGTCCCCCACGGCCATCAAGAGTGATCTGAGGGGCCAGGCGGTGGCGCTGGAGGTAAGGTGCCTGCCTTGCCTGCGCTAACTTAGGACGGACCGCAGTTTGATCCCCCGGTTCCCCATATGGTTCCTTGTGCCTGCCAGGAGCAACTTCTGAGCAAATAGCCAGGAGTAACCCCTGAGCGTCACCGGGTGTTTTTGGGCCACACTCAGCAGAGCTCAGGGCTTACTCCTGGCTATCTGCTCAGAAATAGCTCCTGGCAGGCACGGGGGACCATATGGGAAGCAGGGATTCGAACCAACCACCTTAGGTCCTGGATCGGCTGTTTGCATGGAAAACACCACTGTGCTATCTCTCTGGCCCCGCGTCACTGGGTGTGACCCAAAAACCAAAAAAAAATAAATAAATAAATAGTGATCTGAGTACAGAAACTTTCGCACAGATGGATGTGCCTCCCCCTCATAAACTACTGTGGAAACTAGAAAGATAGTACAGGGGGGGTCTTGCACACAGCCAACCTGAGTTCAATCCCTGGCACTCCATATAGTCCCCTGAGCATGCCAGGAATAAACATGCCAGCCCTGCACATAGAGCCAGGAATAAACCCTAAGCACTGCCAGTTGTGACCCAAAAAGCAAACCTAAAAAGCACTGAGGCAGATGGAAATATAATTGAGCCAAGACTAGTGATCATTAAGAATGCCAAAGAAGGGCCCGGAGAGATAGCACAGCGGTGTTTGCCTTGCAAGCAGCCGATCCAGAGCCTATGGTGGTTGGTTCGAATCCTGGTGTCCCATATTGTCCCCCGTGCCAGCCAGGAGCAATTTCTGAGCAGATAGCCAGGAGTAACCAGTAACCCCTGAGCACCGCCGGGAGTGCCCACCCCACCAAAAATAAGAATGCTAGGGGCCGGGCGGTGGCGCTGCAGGTAAGGTGCCTGCCTTACCACGCTAGCCTTGGACAGACCACGGTTCGATCCCCCGGTTCCCATATGGTCCCCCAGGCCAGGGGCGACTTCTGAGCTCATAGTCAGGAGTAACTCCTGAGCGTCACTGGGTGTGGCCCAAAAACAAAACAAAAAACAAAAAAACAAAAAAAATAAGAATGCCAAAGCAGGGGCTCAGAGAGATAGCACAGCGGTGTTTGCCTTGCAAGCAGCCAATCCAGAACCTAAGGTGGTTGGTTCGAATCCCAGTGCCCCATATGGTCCCTCGTGCCCGCCAGGAGCGATTTCTGAGCAGATAGCCAGGAGTAACCCCTGAGCACCACCGGTAGTGGCCCAAAAACCAAAAACCAAAAAAAAAAAAAAAGAACGCCAAAGCAGTGACTGAGGATGTAGCTGAAGTGACAGAGCATATGCCCTGCATCTGCAAGGCCCTGGTTCATTCCAGCACTGCATACATGACTACACCACCACCAATAGCACCACGAGATGTGTGTCTTGCAGCCTCTACAATTAACAACAATGAAACATAAACACCAAACTTTCCATTTCAAAAATGGTCAACAAATATGGAACAAAAAAATAAAAGAACATAAAAATTTTCTGGATCCTTAAAGCAAAACACTAACTCATATAGGGCCTGTGCCATCTAATACAACTACCACTATCACAACTGGCTACTAAGTTCTTGTAATAAAACTGATTCAATCTGAAATAGCTCTAAGTAAAAAACAAATGCAGAATTTTGAGAACTTTACATAGAGTAAAATGGGTCACATAAAATATAACTTAATGGTGGAACATTGCATTGCATGTAAGGTCCAAGAATTGATCTCCAATATTACCCACACAAACTAAAAAAAAAAAAAAACCCTCACTAATTGTAGACTAAGTGATGAAATATTTTGAATAACACACTAGTAAAACATACAAATGAGGGGCAGGAGAGACAGCACAGTGGTAGGGCTTGCCTTGCAAGCGGCAGACCCAGGATTAATGGTGATTCGAATCCCAGCAGCCCATAAGGTGGCCCGTGCCTGCCAGGAGCGCTTTCTGAGCAGAGAGCCAGGAGTAACTCCTGAGCGCCCCCGGGTGTGACCCCAAAACAAACAAAACAAAATCGTACAATTGAAGTCCACTCATTTCTATTTTTAAATTTCTGTGATTACTGTGAGATTATTTCTTTGTGTGTTTATGTGTTTTGGTTCACACCCAAAGATGCTAAGGGGTTCCTGGTGGTGGTCCCCCCCATAAATAAATTGTTTTCAGGATTACATTTTACTGACAGACTAAATATAATTTTATTCACATAAAAGACAGTTTTGTCATAGCAGGGGCAAGTGGAGTGAGTGTGTGATCCCAGTACACGCGGGTCTAATCAAACACCAACTTGCTCATGCTTGAGAAGCAGGACTCCTCTCTCCTTGGCACTTCAACCAACACGCAGGGGTTTCCTGCAGAAGTTGAGCTCCAGCTCGACTCCAGGGGCCAACAGATTATCCGTTAAGATTTTCATCATTATGAGAGAAGCAGAATACCTGTTGAGAATACAGGCAAGGGTGGGAGAGGGGGCATTGGTGGTGGGAATGTTGCACTGGTGAAAGGGGGTATTCTGTTTATGACCGAAACCAAACTACAAACATGCTTGTAATCATGGTGCTTAAATAAAGATTTATACATATTAAAAAAAAAAAGATTTTCATCATTTTCGAAGTGTTGCTAGGGGTGAGGGTGATCCTCAAGAGTTCCACTCCCCTGGGCCTGATGGGGTAGTTGATTGCTTGGATGTAGATGTTATGTCTGCTCATCAGTTCATCACATACTTTATATTTTTAGCAGCACCTGCAATGTCAACAAGGATGATGTGACTGGGGTAGTAGAGGACTGACTGGGAGACTGGTGTCCACCAGCATCTATCTCATGAACATGATACTACATTCATGCTAGCAGTGAAGGACCAGGCTCTTAGGGTTCTTCAGGATGTGCAGGGCTCCAGGCAGCTGCATGGAGCAGCGAGAGGTGAAGATGAAGTCTGCTGCATAGGACTGGACTGAACTATGTCCACCAGGGAACTTATGTTGGCAATATACCCTCCAACATATCCAAAGGCTTTGCCAAGAGTTCCAGAAATGATGTTATCTTGGGGTATGACTCTGTCCTGGTTGTCGGGCCCTGTGTAAGCCCCACTACATGAACCTCATCCACAAAGGTGATTGCTCCGAACTCAGGGACAGTATCATCACACAGCTCTTCCAGTAAGCATACTGCCCTATCCATCGAGTGGACAGTTATAAACGCAACAATCTTGGGGGTGGAGGAGTCAAATCTTATAGTAGTTCTGAGGTGGCTGGTATCACTATGGTGGAAGGTGTCCTTCGGTACTCCACTTTTCCAGAACCCTTGGATCACGTAAGTGTGGTTTCCAGAATAAAAGAAAATCTCAGTTTGGCATCAGTTTATTAGAATGTGGTGTCAGGGATCAAACCCAGGTCAGTCATGTGCACGAGGCAACATCCTACCTGCTGTACTATCTATCCAGCCCCTACTATGACACTTAGTGTCAAGTGATTCATATTTTACTTGATGGTACTAATGGATTTTCACAGATCTAAAGAGCTGTTAATAAATTGTTTATGGGAGCCTTCTTCATTAAAAGGAAACTAGTATTCAATAGCCAGTAAAACATCAAAGCCAACATTATAACACATCTATTTAACTCCCCGTAAAGTACAACGACGGTTGCTCTTTTCAACATTACTATGAATTTGTTTTTAAAATGTAATAGAAAAAAATTAAATGCTGAGTTAGACAACAGAGAGGTTAATACAAGGATTAAGATACATGACGTGGGGCCGGGCTGTGATGCTAGAGGTAAGGTGCCTGCCTTGCCTGCGCTAGCCTTGGACGGACCTCGCTTCGATCCCCCGGTGTCCCATATGGTCCCCCAAGCCAGGAGCGACTTCTGAGCGCATAGCCAGGGGTAACCCCTGAGTGTCACTGGGTGTGGCCCAAAAACCAAAAAAAAAAAAAAAAAAGATACATGACCTGAGGCAGTCGACCCCAGTTTAAACCCCAGCACCACAAATCTCCCAAGCATTGTCAGGTACAGTCCTGGGTGTCCCACAACATCACCAGGTGTGGCTCTAGACGCCTCCAAGTACTGCTGAGGTGGCCTGGTAACCTTGGCATCACAGAGCACCTAGCACCACATCTTTAGGCTCCCACTATGAACAACCAGCCTAGTTGAGAATGCTGGAAAGGGCCTCTAGGGCTTCTGAGCACCAGATGAGACACACCCCACCCATAAAAGGATATATCAAGTATCAGGTATATATGTGTAAAAACATTAAATCTGATTTATAATACAATATTATGAATTTCCTAGAAAGTATTTGAATTTTATTTTCATAATGAATCTAAAATTATCAGGGATTTTATTTTATTTAGGTTTTTGGGCCAAACCCGGCTGTGCTCAGGGGTTACTCCTGGCTGTCTGCTCAGAAATAGCTCCTGGCAGGCACGGGGGACCATATGGGACACCGGGATTCAAACCAACCACCCTTGGTCCTACATCAGCTGTTTGCAAGGCAAATGCCACTGTGCTATCTCTCCGGGTCCGGGATTTTATTATTTTTAAGGCTTTCTGAGAAGTAAACATTTTATGTAAATATATGGCTTGAGAGTGGGGGGGAGGGTAGGACTCAAACCCAGAACTACAGAGCCACACCCCCAGTCTCAGTAGTTTTTATACATTCTACTTTTTTCCTAGCCACTCTTCTCCTTCCTTTGTTGTTGCTGCAAAGACTGGATCACATATACATTGGCCTGTTATGCTCACATTGTGCTGCTTGATCCAGATGGCACATTGGGCTGCAATGCTGGCACTCAGCCCCTGTGAGTGCTGAGGTTTGCACTCTGTTAGTATGGTTCTTGCACACAGGGGCTGCTTCGGTCTCACAAAAATGCTCAGCAGGAGGTGCACTTCCTGGCTGTGGGGCGCATACATATTTTTCATTGCAGGGCTGCAGAAAATGGCTCGCCATGCCAGGGACCACAGACAAGAGCTGCAAGGCTCAAACAGAGCTGCCAGACCTGCACTTGGTGCCTGTTCTTGCAAGGCAGGTATTCTAAATCACCATGCTAATAATCCTCCAGGGCCCAATACACAAGTTTATTTGAAGGTCACACCCAGCAGTGCTGGGGTGAAACCCAGGACTCCTGCATGTCAAGCCTGTTGCCCAGCCTATTGAGTTACCTCAATTTTTTTCTGTTCATTCTGAGCCACTCTTAGTGGTGCTCAGATATTACTGCTGGGTGCACACCTAATTCATTGCAGCACTATTTAAAATAGTCAGAATCTGGAAACAACCCAGACACCCAACAACAGATGAGTGGCTAAAGAAACTATGGTACATATACACAATGGAATACTATGCAGCTGTCAGAAAAAATGAAGTCATGAAATTTTCCTATCCATGGATGGACATGGAAACTATTATGCTGAGTGAAATGATTCAGAGGGAGATGGACACAGAATACTCTCGTTCATCTGTGGTATTTCAGAAAAATAAAAGACAGCGTGGCAATAATACCCAGAGACAAGAGAGATACAAGCTGGAAGGACCAGTCCACAACATGAAGCTTATCTTCAAGAGTGGTGAAAGCATTTAGAGAAATAACTACACTAACAACTATCATGACAATGGTAGTGAGTGAGAGAAATACAATGCTTGTCTCAAAGACAGGCAGAGTGGGGGGAAGGAGAGAGGGGATTGGTGTTGGGAATGTTGCACTGGTGAAAGGGGGGCTGTTCTTTGTTATGACTGAAACCTAAGACATGCTTATAATCATAATGCTTAGATTGATAAAATAAATAAAATTATATCACTACGTAGGCAGTAACTTTCTCCAAATTTTGTGACCAATGACCAGAAAAAAAATTTCACATTAGAGTAATTTCAAGAAGAGACATAAAGACAGATCTAACCTCGTAATTTGAGGTAGGAGTGTGGGCCACATCTGGCAATGCTCAGAAATTACTCCTGGCAGGCTTGGGGCACCATATGGGAAATCAGGGATTGAACTCGGGTCTGCTGCGTACAAAGCAAATGCCCTACCCTCTGTGCTATCGCTCCAGCCTCCTAACCTAGAAGTCCTAAGCAGCCACACTTTTTGTTATGCAAGCAGGGGATTTAGAAAAATTTTAAGAGAATCTAAAGCAGTTTAATATAAGTTTATTTTTGATTAATTATAACTTCACGGGGCCGGGCGGTGGCGCTGAAGGTACGGTGCCTACCTTGCCTGCGCTAACCTAGGACGGACCTCGGTTCGATCCCCCAGTTCCCCATATGGTCCCCTGTGCCTGCCAGGAGCGACTTCTGAGCGAATAGCCAGGAGTAACCCCTGAGCGTCACCTGGTGTGGCCCAAAAACCAAAAAAAAAAAAAAAAAAAAATTTATAACTTTACTTAAATAAGTTTTCTTCACAATTTAAAATGTAACTCCACTGGGGGCCTGACGGTGGCGCTGGAGGTAAGGTGCCTGCCTTGCCTGTGCTAACCTAGGACGGACCGCAGTTCCATCCCCCGGTTCCCCATATGGTCCCCCGTGCCTGCCAGGAGTGACTTCTGAGCAAATAGCCAGGAGTAACTCCTGAGCGTCATCGGGTGTGGCCCAAAAACAAAAAACAAAACAAAACAAAAAAAAAAAAAGTAACTCCACTTGTTGAAGCAATTCATTCTTTTCAAACCACTGCACACTCAAGGGAAAAGTTTCTTGGCCATTTTTGTTATTGTTGTGGTTACTGCTGTTTTGGGGGGTCCCACTGTTTTGGGCTGTGCACTCAAGAATCTGGCTCCAGTGGTCACACCTGGCAGACTAAGGTGACCATATGAGGTGCCAGATCGAACCCAAGTCAGCCTCAAGCAAAAAAGTGTTCTGCTTCCTGTACTATATAGCTCAGCTCCTCTTAGCCAGTTTTTGATCTAAGAGTCACAATTAACTTTAAACAAAAACTACAAAAACTTACAAATGCCCTTCAGAAGAAAATCATTAAAACCTGAGATGGGACTGGTAAGCTGGTCCTGGCACTAACTATATAATCTGTCAGCAAGTTATAGAGGCTGACCTGACACAGCCCCTTCAACATTAATCAAGTTTCTCCCAGAATAGAGTTTAACCTTTCAGGCACCTGTTCGCTTTCCTCAGGAAAAGATCCCAAGCAAAATTCCACTGGTCAAAGGTCTTTTAGAGGAAAAAAAGGCTCTAAAGCTCGTACACTTTTCAATAAAGCTATAGGAAAAATATATAATTTACTTATACAATAACCAATTATATAATAAAACCGGTTGTGTTAGGAGTAAGAATCGTGCAAAAGGAACATCAAGACTGATAGCAAGTCTTGTGTTTTATTCTTTGTTGAAGGATGACAAATAGAAGCAGCTCATCACAACTCCTTTACGTAAAAGTAAAATCTTCTTGTTATGATTAAGCACTTAGGAATAATTTAGTTTAAAAGTCACAAAAAAAAAAACTTATTTCTAATTCTTATTAAAAACAGAAGCTGCTAAAGAGCCTTTTTCTTTGTACTGCTCCCATTCTGCCTGCTAACTGTACGTGGGTGAGAATGGGATTTATCATTTTTACCTTTTTTTTTTTTTTAATTTATTTTGGGCCACACCCAGTGATGCTCTGGGGTTACTCCTGGCTATGTGCTCAGAAATCACTCCTGGCTCTATATGGCTTTGGGGGGTGGGGGAGCCATATAGGATGTCAGAGACCAAACTGAGTTCTATCCTAAGTCAGCCATGTGCAAGGCAAATGCCCTACCACTATGCCATCACTCCGGCCCCTATTTTTACCATTTGGTTATTATCTGAATTATAGCAGATTTTACTTGTTTTATAAAATAATTTACAGAAATGCCTATAATTCAAGATTTTAGTACTTATTTATTTCATTATTATATAAAGTGATAAATATGTATGAAAATACATATATAATTTCCTATACAGTTTGACTAATTGGGATCCACAATTATTATTGTGGAGCTGAGATAACTAGTTATTTTTGAGGCTGACTTCTCTCAGCAGCAACTTCAACGGTGACTGTCACTTAATAAAAATCATGCTAAACCTTTAAAACTTAATGTAATTCATATCAGAAAGAATACTTAATTTCTTACAAAAACAGAAGCTTCAATTCAGAGAGAACACCTTTCAAGCCATGAAATTAATCCAGATTGGGGCCCGGGAGATAGCATGGAGGTAAGGCATTTGCCTTTCGTGCAAAAGGTCATTGGTTTGAATCCCGGTGCCCCATATGGTCCCCCGTGCCTGCCAGGAGCAATTTCTGAGCATGGAGCCAGGAGCAACCCCTAAGCACTGCCAGGTGTGACCCAAAAACCAAAAGGAAAAAAAAAAAGAAATTAATCCAGATGTCATTCAGAATACATTTTAAGGATCAGAGAGATAATACAACAGGTAAGTTGCTTGCTTTGCACATGGCCAGTCCAGGGTTGACCTCTGAATATTTTTGATAAAAATTAGTTAAAAGTAATATTTATTTTATTTTATCTTAATGTGTCTAATAGAAAACACAAGATTACATACATAAGGAGCTCAAGAGATAGCTCAGTGGCTTATAGAACTTGCTTAGCATGTACAAGGTTATGAGCGCTAACATTCGTCCGAACTGCCTGCAAGCTTGAGGCAACCCTGACAGCTCTGCTATTCAGATTTATAGAGAGAAAAGTTCAAAAGATGTTTCAGTGGCTTCCAGAGCACCAAGGGAAAGATCAAAGGCATGAGTTTATTAATGCATAGTGCTGTGTATGCACCAAGGTAATCCTTACTGTCCGGAGGTCTAGGATCCCCAGTGAGAGGAGAAAAAAAGATTATGTAATTCACCTATTTTTACCAGACAATGTTGCTACAATCAAAAGTTACCAGGGTTTCTGGTTATAAGTGATAAAACCCAAGGTCAGAACAAGAGTTCAGGGGCTGGAGTGGTGGCGCAAGGGGTAGGGCATTTTGCCTTGGAAGTGTGCTGACCTAGGATAGACTGGTTTGATCCCCCAGCGTCCCATATGGTCCCCCCACAAACCAGGAGCAATTTCTGAGCTCACAGCTAGGAGTAACCCCTGAGCTTCAGTAGGTGTGGCCCAAAAACCAAAACAAAACCAAAAAAAGAGAGAGAGCTCAATGGACAAGTGCATGCTTTTGTGCAGGAGATCCAGATTTAAGAACCAGTTCCACATGGACTGCCTGAGTAACTCAGGAGTGACTTCTGTGTACAGAACCATAAGTAGACCTCACATACCACCACCAGGTGTGATACGAAATATATAAAAAAAAAAAAAAAAACAGGGGCCGGAGAGAGAGAGCATGGTGTTTGTCGTTCATACAAAAAGATGGTGGTTAGAATCCAGGCAGCCCATATGGTCCCCATGCCTGCCAGGGACGATTTCTGAGCATGGAGCCAGGAGTAGCCTCTGAGCACTGCCAGGTATGATCCAAAAAACAAACAAACAAAAAAACATAAGAATAACTTGGGGGTGGTGCAGGGAGATAGCACAGTGGAAGGGCGTTTGCCTTGCACACAGCTGAACCAGGATGGATGGTACTTCAAATTCCAGCATCCCATATGGTCCCCTGTGGCTGCTAGGAGCTATTTCTGAGTATAGAGCCAGGAGTAACGCCTGAGTGCAGCCAGGTGTAACCCAGAAACCAAAAAATAAATAAATAAATAAATAAATAAATAAATAAAATAACTTATGGGGGCCAGAGCGACAGCATAGCGGTGGGACATTTGCCTTGAATGCCCAGCATACCATGCAGGGGTCTCAAACTCAATTTACCTGTGGGCCACAGGAGGCAAAGTCGGGATGATCCTTGAGTGCATAGTCAGTAGTAAGCCTTGAACACTGGAGGATGTCACCCAAACAACTAAAACAAAACAAAACAAAAAAAGATTCCTCTAGGGCAAGGCCACAAAATGTTGTATGGAGGGCCGTTTGCGGCCCATGGGCCACAAGTTTGAGACCCCTGAAATGGAATGTCTTTCAGAAAACATTTCGAGGGGGCCCGGAGTGATAGCACAGCAGTAGGGCGTTTGCGTTTGTTTTCTACTGGCCCATCCAGGATGGACCCAATTTCAATCCCCAGCATCCCATCTGTTGCCCTGGGCCTGCCAGAAGCGATTTTCTGAGTGAAGAGCCAGAAGTAACCCTTGAGCACTGCCGGTTGTGAACCCTGCCAAAAAATGAGGTAATTTAAATATATATAACAAAATGCACATTAAATGTGTAAATGTACATAAAACATAAATAATTCTAAAAGAAATTATTTTCATGGTTCCCTAAAAAATAATCAAATGATATAATCCATTCCTTTTGGGAGGGGTTTGGGCCACACCTGGTAATGCTCAGGGTTACTCCTGACTTGGGGAACCATGTGGGACGAACCATTGTCCATCCTGGATTGCCTGCGTGCAAGGTAAACACCCTATGACTGTGCCTTATATAATTCATTCTTTTGTTTTTGGGCCAGTGGCTATGCTCTCAGAAATCGCTCCTGGCTTGGGGGGACCCTATAGGACACTGGGGGATTGAACCACAGTCCATCCTACGCTAGCATGCACAAGCCAGATGCTTTACACCCTGCGCCACTGCTCCAGCACTATAATTCATTCTTAAAGAAAATCCCGAACCCAATATGAATAACTTTGTAAATCACAATGGTTTATATAAAAAAAGAAAATCCTGAAAACAGAGAGAATGGGTAAAGAGGGAAAAGATTAAGAAAGAGATCGGGTGTCAGCTACCAAGATTTATATTAGAGGTAAGGAGAAAAGTAAACTAGATAATCATTGGAGATATAAAGAATGAATACAAAGATACCTATAATTGATATTAATGTTTTTTATTAGGTTTCAGGATTTTGGAATAATCATGAAACAGATGACCACTAGATGGGATGAAAGTAGGATTTCCCTTGGGGCCGGGAGGTGGCGCTGCAGGTAAGGTGCCTGCCTTATCTTGCAAACCTTGGACAGACCACGGTTCGATCCCCCGGTTCCCATATGGTCCCCCGTGCCTGCCAGGAGCGACTTCTGAGCGCATAGCCAGGAGTAACCCCTGAGCGTCACTGGGTGTGGCCCAAAAACAAACAAACAAACAAACAAAAAAAAGAAAGTAGGATTTCCCTTAGAAGATACTGAATTCTGCCTTGGGCAGGCTGAATTCCAGTATCAGCATAGTA
>PVKC010026400.1:0-16159 GCA_004027635.1 Crocidura indochinensis | reverse complement strand
TGTGTTGACCTTTTTATTTGAATTACATGCACTCTACATACAGGTTATTTTGATTTAAAAGGCTAAACATTTAAGAAGTGAATAAATAATTCATAAAGATGTTAAAATGAAATGAATGTATTAATATAAACCCATTCCTATGCAAATTTTTCACTTTATTTTCAGAAAGACTTAAAAAAGCCTATAACCTATGTCTAATAAATTCACATGAAAGGGCAAACGAAGAAGCTAATCATTAATTACTAAAAGACTAAAGCAATAATTTGACTTGACATAACCACAAACAGTAACTGTAGATTTTTGAAACAGCAGATGTTCTTTGGAGTTCACTATGGTACTGTGGTAGTTTTATTTTCTATAAAGAAGCTCACTCCTGTGTAAGAGATGATAGATAGATAGATAGATAGATAGATAGATAGATAGATAGATAGATAGATAGATAGATAGATAGATAGATAGATGATAAATATATAGATAGGTGATAGAAAGATGATGGATATATAGACATAGAAAGAGATAGAGACAGAGAGATAATAGATATATGATAGACAGATGATAGAGATGATAGATATAATAGATATATATTTAATAGATGGAGAAAGATGATAAATAGATGATTGATAAAGATAGAGATGATAGAAAGAAAGAATGATAGATAGATAGATAGATAGATAGGTAGATAGATAGATAGATAAGTGATAAAATATGTACATTGGAAGTTCAAAGCTCTCAATTTAATTCATGTACCCCAAATTAATCTTAAATTGGGAAAGACTAGATGCAATTTTCTTACATGCCCATTGTCTGGGAAAGCACATGTTACATTAAAAACAATAGAGGTCACCATTCAAATATACAATGATAGAAAAATAAATCAAATAATGATTAAAGTAAGCAATTTTGGGCTGGAGTGTTAGCACAACTGTAGAAAGTTTGCCTTGCACGTGGCTGATCCAGGATGGATCCCCGGTGTCCAATATGGTCCCCCAAGCCAGGAGAGATTTCTGAGCACAGAGCCAGGAGTAATGCTCAAGAGTAACAGGGTGTGGCCCAAAAAGGAAAAAAAAAGGCAAGCAATTTTCAGAAAAATATTTGAATCTTATGCATTCCACTAACAAAGCAAAGATCAAGGAATGTCAGTTCCCTACATATCTAAAACCAAACACACAAACTACCATTATATCTAAGAAAATTTTGCATTGATGTAGATTCAAAGGTTGCAACATTTCTTATTTTGGAGTCAGACTTAGCAGTGGCTAGAATTTATTCCTTGTATTGCACTCAGATATGACTCCTAATAGTGTTTATATTCAGATATCTAATCTGGCTAGGCTTTGTACAAAGCAAGAGCTCTACACATATGAAAAAAGGTAACACTGATTGTGGAATTGTGTTGAACATTGAATGCATTAAATAATTAAATTATTGGGGCCGGCGGACCGTGGTTCGATCCCCCGGTTCCCCATATGGTCCCCCGTGCCTGCCAGGAGCGACTTCTGAGCGAATAGCCAGGAATAGCCCCTGAGCGTCACCGGGTGTGGCCCAAAAACCAAAAAAAATAAAAAAAAAAGTAATAATTAAATTATGAACAATTTTGTAAATCATGGTATTTAAAATTATAATAAAGAGCTATTTCTAAAGTAAATAAACATTTTTCTAATAGTTATATTTTAATAATAATCACAATAAGGTTCAAAATCAGCAAATATATTTAGATATTTTTAATCAAACTCTGAGTTTGGTATATATATATATATATATATATATATGTTGAGTTACATATATTTGGGAGGAGGTTGTTTTGGGGTAACATCCAGCAGCTCTCAGGCGTTACACCTGGCTCCGAGCTCAGAAATTGCTCCTGGCAGGCTAGGGGACCATATGGGATGCTGGAAATCAAACCTATGCTGGTCTCTGGTTGGCTACATGCAAGGCAAATGCTCTTCCCGCTGTGCTATCTCTCTGGCCCAAGTCACAAATATTTTATGTGATTTATTTATAAAGGAAGAGAGACTGGAATGAACCTCAGCTAAAGAAAAGTCATTATGTCCAAAATGACTTTTTATGTCCAATAAACTGTGACAGACAGAAGAGCACTAGGGTTCTCTTTGTGACTCAGAAGTGCCATATTTGCATTCGCTTAGTGGAATACTCTATTGTGAACACATAGAGATTGTTCTGGAAGAGTTAGAAGTCACAGAACCCCACTACTGAAGAACTAGTACATGAACTATGGAGCCTTGCTTGCACACTTGACTTGCACATTTATTTTATTTTATTTTATTTTATTTTATTTTATTTTATTTTATTTTCGTATTTTGGACCACACCTGGTGATGCTCAGGGGTTACTTCTGGCTATGTGCTCAGAAATCGACCCTGTCTTGTGGGACCAGATGGGGTGCCTGAGGATCGAACCACGATTGGTTCTAAGTCTGTGCATACAAGGCAAATGCCCTACTGCATGTGCCACCGCTCCAGCCCCTGCCTTGCACATGTTAGTCCTGAGTACCACCAGGAGTGATCACTGAAAACAAAGCCAGGAGTAATCCATGAGTACTGCCTGATGCAGTGCATAACAAAAAGTTCAAAAATTAAAAAAAAAGCATAGGTCTCTATATGCAGGCATGAGTATTATTATTTCTTTATGTCCTCTCTGGGGTTATCTAGACTTATGAAAAACATGAGTTTAAGTACACATATACAACTTATTGACTAAGAGAAAAGGGTAATGTTATTTAAAAATACATTATCTGGTCTTTCTGAAAGTGTAGAACCCAAAATATAATAATTAAAATTAAAATATATGTCATGAAATCAAGTAGAGGGAGTGGGAGATTCTGGAATCATTGGTAGAGGAATGGTGCCATAGGGTGATGGGAATGGAAGTGGGAATATTGCATGCATGAAACTTATTGAAAAGAACTTTGGGGATCATATTATATAATTAAATAATTTATATATGCCCAGAAAATCTTGAGTAGAAATATTAAGTAAATTCAGTCATAACAAAGACATAAAACTATTCATTTTTGTTTTCAGAGAAACGTTTTCATAATCTGTTTTTATTTTACAGTAGTAAATAAGGTAATGTTGATTCCTCCCTTAAACAAAATGGTTATTGATTTTCTTAACATTTTTTTCCTAGTAAATATAGAAAAATAAAATTTTACCTTTTCTAAAGGTATTTGTTTTGATCTTTTTGAGTTGGAGTCATTAACTTCATCTGGTATTTTCACCACAAAAGACCAGCCGCCAAGCCTAACAATAGTAAAAATATGTTAGTGCTTTCATCAAGGAGCATTATGACTTTCAGAAGTATGTTATCTATTACCCATGGCCCTAGTTATAATGAATTTAGGGCTCTTTCTCTCAAAAAAGCCTCAATCCTGTCACATACGCAAAGATAACTAATTGCTCTAAAAGAAGAGATATGGATCATTATATCAGCCATCATTGTGGGTCTTTATTACCTACTAGTTACTTTATTTTTATGCAGCTTTTTGACCTTATTAAGGAGATATTTATATGTTTTATCTCCATTTACATGTGTGTTTTAGTATTTGGCAGTTTTTACCTATGAACATTAGACATTGAGATTAAAAATAAAAATTAGGGGCCAGAGTGATAGCATATGAGTAGGGCATTTTCTTTGCACCTGGCCGACCCAGGATGGACCTGGGTTCGATTCCCGGCATCCCATATGGTCCCCTGAGCCTGCCAGTAGCGATTTCTGAGTGCAGAGCCAGGAGTCAATCTTTGAATATCACCAGGTGTGTCCCCCCAAAAAATAATAAAAATTAATACTCTAAAAAAATAAGAGACTTTAAAGGGGCTGGAGTGATAGCACAGTGGTAGGATGTTTGCCTTGCATGCAGCTGACCCAGTAAGGACATGGGTTCAATCCCTGGTGTCCCATATGTTCCACAAGCTAGGAGCAATCCCTGAGCATCAATGGGTGTGACCCCCTCAAAAAAGAGAGAGACAGACTTTAAAAAGTATAATACACCTCCTCTGAACAAAATTGAGTTAAAGAAATGAGTGCATTTCCACATCACACAATTCACTCATTTACTGCTTATTTAAGACATTTAATGTGCCAGAAACTAGTATAAAACCTGAGCACATAAATTTCTGCCTTCAAAAAAAGTAGTGATTCAATAGAATTAATTCTTATAATTCACTGTCCCTGGTGTGATTTATGGATGCAGGTCTAATTTAGAAAGAAAAATGAGTTATTTATTTATATATTTATTTATTTGCACATAACTGGCCAGTTTCCCAGCACCATTTATTGAAGAGACATTCATTCTAACACTCACATTTTTTTCTCCCTTATTGAAGATTATCTGTATTATTGGTGTAGATATATCTCTGGGCTTTCCATTTCAGTCTATTCCATTAGACTGAACATTTATCATTATTCCAATACTATAATGTTTTATTTATGACCTCGCACCAGAAAAATGATCCATCTTTTTGACCAAGCTTCCAAAGATAATAATAGCTGCCAATACTTCCCAAGTAGTCTGATCCAGCTGATATCTCTGTGGAATTCTAAGAATGGGTGAGTACAGACTCTGTTTCCCCTTTCTGAATGAATCACAACAGTACACCCTCTGACAGAAACAACCCAGCTATATGACTGAATTCAAATAAAATGAGAAGCTGAATCTTTTATTTCAAATCTATGAATCCTTGACCATCCATCCAACCATGAGAGATACCTCAAAATTTTGTAGTAATGTTAGCCTGGTAGTTACAAACAAAGTCTAATGGGAAAATTACATAGAAATCTACCAAGCTCAGTAAGACAGAGGCTCCACTAGGACACAATAGCCCAGTAAAGTCTTAGATACTGACTTTAACAACAGCATGGGGAGATATCAAAATTATTTCAAATTGACCCACCCCCTTTACATAAGTCTTGGTAATTTTATTTACTTTTATGCTGTTAAAAACAACATGAAGTGGGGCCAGAGAGGTGGCACTAGTGGTAAGGAGTCTGCCTTGCAAGCGCTAGCATAGGACAAACTGTATTTCTATCCCCAGGCATCCCATATGGTCCCCCAAAGTCAGGGGTTATTTCTGAGCGCATAGCCAGGAGTAACCCCTGAATGAGCATCAAATAGTGTGACTCAAAACAAAACAAAACAAAAAGAACAACAACAAAACACACACATGCGCGCGCACACACACACACACACACACACATACAAAACCCAATATAAAGTATATTATTTGTGTCTGTGAGATGGTAGGCTATGATGGTGGGAAGTTTGGAACTCCAATGAAGAGAATCCCACTAGTAGTGGGATTGGTATTTGAACATTTAGTGTCAGAAATGACTATAATGTGAGAAAGTTGGGAAATCAGAGTATTACAATAAATTTAAAAAAAAATAAAAAATTAAATCAGGGAAGAAAAAAAATCTTCCATCATATTTTGCCTTAGGATTTCATTACTTTTCATTACTATTTTATGTCATTTTGACAATATTACTCATTTTATTCCTAAAGTAGAGGGTTTGTTTACATATCCTAAAGCTTTTTTTTTATTTATCTTTGCAATGTTTTATAGTTCTCTTTGTAAATATTTATTTCACCTCCCTTTTTAAGATGAAACCCAGGTGCCTGATTTTTTTGAGGTACATTTGTGAATCGTATGGCTTTTCAAATCTATCTTCTATGGGATATGGGAAAAACATGGATTTCTGTGCATTGATTTTGTAATCTTTCACTTTACTGCACAGATATATTGCTTCTAGGCATGTTTTTGGGGGGAGGTTTTAAGATTTTCTGAGAATAGGGGCCTGAGCGATATCACAGCAGCAGGCATTTGCCTTGCACACTGCCAACCTGTGATGAACCTGGGTTCGATTTCTGGCATCCCATATAGTTCCCTCAGCCAGTCTGCCAATAGCGATTTTTGAGTGCAGAGCCAGGAGCAAACCCTGAGCGCTGCCAGGTGTGGCCCCAAAACCAAACCAAACAAACATCAACAATAACAAAAAAACAGATTTATGAGTCTATGATCATGTCCTCTGCATAAAGTGAGAACTTAGCTTCTTCTTTTCCTGTGTGAATACTCTTAATTTATCTTCCTAATTGTGATGGCAATGGCTTATCATACCATTCCATGGCATTGGCGCTAGAGATATCTTCAGTAATTAAAAATCATTAGCCAGTTGGAGTGAAACAAAAATAAACAAATGGGATTATATTAAACAAAAAAGACTTCTGCATTGGAAAGGAAACAATGATCAGTATAGCAAAACACCCCCACAGAATGGGGGACTATATTTATTTGCCCGCTTCATAGAATAAATGGTTGATATAAAATATTATATATAATGAATTAGAAGTCTACAAAACAACAACAAAAATTAAACCAATCGCATCGAAAACTAAGTGAAAAAATAAAAGAAAGAATTAATATTCTGAAGTAATGCTAACCACAGTTTTTAGCTCACCTTGGTTTTTTATGTGGCATCAACAAATAATCCTCCAAGTTAAAGGCTGATAGGTTTAACAGAGTATGACCTAAGTGATTGGTCAGGTATGGGGCACTTCTGTTTGTACATTGCTATAATGATTTGAAAGACACAAAATTAGAATACATTTATAACACACATACATTGTATATTTCTTAAGCTACATCTGAATTTTCCTATCTTTCAATATCTAATAAATTATCTATGACCAAAATTTTTAAATAATTGAGAACTGCAAACCTTTGAGAATCATACATAACCACTCAATTTTATTCAGTTACTTCCAATCTTTTTCTGTATGTATGTTTGGGAAAGATTTCAACAATAAAACTGGAAAATATTTTCAGTGGAGAAATTTTAGAGATTTAAGCAACAAATAAGAGTATAGAAAGGGAAAAATATATTCAGGAAAATGTATCTTCACTAAGTGTTCAAACCAGAACCTTTCTCCAATGACACAAACAGAAACTATACAGGAAAGGGATCAGGACATAATTTCCAAATAGGAGGAGGCTCCACTCTGACGACAAAAGCCTGATGCTTCAAGAAGCTCAATTTTGTTATCGTTTCAGACTTATGACATGCTTTCATTTTCCCTGTATATTTAAGGAAAAAAATCACAAAATAAAATAGTTTCAATGAAATGAATAGCCTCGGGCTATTTCTATGGATATCAATAATCAGTGGAATTTTTCTATCTTTTGAAAGCTTGGAATGGAAGTTTGGTAAAAGTTCTAAGCAAGATGAAATAAATTTAGTACCTACATTTAAATACTTTTTAGCTGTTAGAATAAAGTCATGAAATTTGCTTATACAAGGATGGATATGGAGATTATTATACTGAGTGAAATGAGTCAGAGGGAGAGAGATAGACATGGAATAATTTTACTTTGGAGATATAAGAAAAATAAAAAGTAGTATGGCAATGATAGCCAGAGACAATAGATATAAAGGTCAGGAGGCCAGTCCATGGTACGAAACTTGCCACAAAAAATGATGAATGTGTTTAGGATAGTGAACAGTCCACCGTGACAATGATGGTTGGACCTGATCACTTTGGACAAAAACTGGGTGCTAAAAGGGGATAAAGTGATATGCATGATACCCCATAATTATCAATAGTGCAAACTATAGTGTCAAACAAGAAAAGAGAAAGAGAGAGAAGTAAAATACTTGCTCTAGAATAAGGCAGAGGAAAGTGGGGGAAACAATAGGAGAGAAGCTGTGGCAGGAAATGTACATTGATGAATGGTGATGTAGATTGTATGACTGAAACTCAATCATGAACAATTTCATAACCACGGTGCTTAAATAAAATCATTTTATTTTTAAAAATAAAGAAAATGAGGATACAGGTATTTGCCATGTTTGCATCAGGTCAACTTTATAGATGCATTCTTTTCTCCAATGAGATGTAAACCAAGTAGGAAAAATCCTGAGTACACTGACCACACAGCAGAGAATTGGCCATCTCATAAGGACAGGGTAGGCCAAGCCCCATATTGCCAAAGCCATGTCTATTGTATCCACCACCCAAAATCATTGTTTTGTCAATGTCCCTGCCTCAACATCCCTCTATGATTCTCTTCAGGGACACCAAACTGGCCATTAGTATCCAGAAGTCCAACTGATTTCTGTACCCTGAAATTTTGCTAACTTTGTTCACTCTAGTGAACTAATACTTGATTTCATTAAATATTTGGTGTTCTATTTTAAAATCATGTTTTATGAAAAATGAACATTTTGCTTCATGCTTTCCAATTTAAATATGTTTTATTTATTTAACTTCTCTGATTGCCCTGATTATAACTTTTAGTTCTACTTTAAACGTTGTCAGCAGTTTTGCATTATTTATTCAGTACATATACTAGTTTTATTTTTTAAGATTTTCTATTTCTTCATGATTTATTCCTGCTGGATATTGTTTGTGGCTTTTGGTTTGTTTGTTTGTTTATTTGGGCCACACCCGGAAGTGATCAGGAGTTACTCTTGACTCTGCACTCAGAAATCGCTCCTGACTTGGGGCACCATATGGGATGTCAGGGATCGAACCTGCATCCATGCTGGGTCAGTCACATGCAATGCAAACACCTTACCACTGTGCTTCTACTCCAGACCTATATTTTAAGAATATTTTCATTTAATTTCATTTGTTGCTGTACAATTGTTCTTAGTATTCTCTTGTGCTCCTTATTTATATAAAAACAATTGGAATGCCTTTGTTATTGTTAATCATATATATTAGGTAAGTATTCGTTGGTTTATTTTAATCTAATTGAAATATTGTTATTTTTAAAAATATTTTCAAATAACCAGATAATATGGTAATAATATCCATAGTGGAAAGCTTGCCAAAAAGAGTGGGGGAATGCAGTTAAGTGATAGAAAGAACCACTATGACAATAATATTTGAGAATAACACTCTGTTCAATAAATGCTCAAAAGATGTAAAGTGATATGCATAATACTCTTAAGCAAGATTTTTGCAAATCACAGTATATAAGAGGAAGAGTATATAAAGGAAGAGAGACAGACAGAAAGACAAACAGACAAAAGAAATATGCCTGTCATATAGGAAAGCATTGACAAGGGTAGATCATAAAACTAGAAGGAGAATGTGTGGAAACTGGAGACACTTGTGGTGGGAAATATAGATTGCTAAAGGAACCAATGATAGACTTTTATAATTTAATATTCAAACAAATGTGGGGGGGTGGAGTGATAGCACAACACACAACCAACCCGTGTTTGATCCTATCCTCGGCATCACATATGGTTCCACAAGTCTGCCAGGAGTAACTTCTAAACACAGAGCCAGGAGTAATCCATGAGTTCTGCTGTACATGGCCCAAAATTTTTTTTAAGACGTTGTAAATAGGGGTCAGAGTGGTGGCACAAGTAGTAAGGTGTCTGCCTTGCCCATGCTAGACTAGGGTGGACTGTGATTCAATTCCCCAGTGTCCCATATGGTCCCCCAAGCCAAGAGCGATTTCTGAGTGCATAGACAGGAATAACCCTTGAGTGTCACCCGGTGTGGCCTATAAGCAAAAAAAAAAAAAGAAAGAAAGAAAGAAAGTAAAAAAATAAAAATGTAATTCTGTACCTCACAGTGATTCAAATAAATTTATAAATTAAAATATAAGTAAATATAAGCAAGTTAAAACCACAATTGCATCAAAAAATTCAGAAAATGCTTTTGAGAATATTTAATACGCATCCATCTGTTTCTAAAATACTCTCAAGAAACAGTAATCAAAAGATAATGCCTCTCATGAGAAGTGGCTATTGAGACAGATCCACAGTCAACATCAAAATCAATGGAGAAAAACTAAGAACCATCCTTCTGAGATAAGACAAAAATTAAAGATATTCACTTTCTCCACTATTGTCCAATATATATGGAAGTCTTTATCACAGCAATCCAGCAATAAAAATAATAAAGTTCATTCAAATGGAAAACAATTTTAACTCTATCTTTTTCTCTAGATCTCTATATATACTTATATATTTATATATATATATATATACATACATATGTAATGCTGATGATCAAACTTCAGTTGGGCACATGCAAGGTATGATTTTTGAGAGAAAGAGCATATATATTGTGATTTGTGTTTATATGTGTGTGAAAAAGAGAGAAAGTACAGGATTATATGAATAATGATCCTAAAGATACCACTAAAAATATCTTAGAAACAATAACCCAGCTGGAGTGATAGCACAGTGATAGGCATTTGCTTTGCATGCTACCAACCTAGAACAGACTCTGATTCGATCCTTGACATCCCAAATAGTCCCCTGAGTCTGCTAGGAGCAATTTCTGAGTACAGAGCCAGGAGCAACTCTGAGCACCACCAGAATCCAAAATAAATAAATAGAAACAATAGCCCAATACATAAAATAGTAAGCCCCAAGGAATGAAAAAAATATGTTACATTGCTCTGTGAAAACGTAAATATTGAGAAAGACATAAAAAGCACAATCCCATGTAAAGTAATGCTCAAAACATAAAATACATATGATTTAACTTAGCACAGGGCGTGAAATATTGAAGAAAAAGACATCCTACTTACGGCAGATTTTTGTTGTTTGGGGGCCACACCAGGTGGTGGTCAGGGGTTACTCCTGGCTCTGTGCTCAGAAATCACTTCTGACAGGACTGTGGGACCATATTGGATGCCAGGGATTGAACCCCAGTCTGCTGCATGCAAAGCAAATGCTACCTGCTGTGCTATTACTCTGGCTTCTTAAAGTAGATTTTGTGAAATTTTATACGCTCTATAACAAAATTCTAAAGAGGCTCTTCAAAGGTTTAGTATTAAACTCTATAAAAATTCTATAGAGTTATTAAATTTACCATATATTAAAAGCAGAAATGACAAAATTAAAGTGTATTTCTGCATTTTTGTTGCTTCATTAATATACTTTTAAATTTCTTGGCATAAACCCATTATACTTGAGAGTGAAAACATGGTCTGTTTTTATATATTTATTGCAATTTTCTTTCCTTTTACTTTTTTGGAGCAAAGCTGGAGGTGCTCAGGGCATACTCTTGGCTCTCACTCAAGAATTATTCTTAATAGTGCTGGGGAGCCATATGGATTACCCACATAGGCCTCATGCAAGGCAAGCACATTGCTCCTTATACCATCTCTCCAGCCTCATAACTTTTTCTAACTTTCTAATAGCTTTTCTTAGTGAAGCATATAATGACTTGTGGGCACATAGCAATATATCTTATAGGTTAGATTATTGGAGAATAAAACAACTTGCATAGGTGTTGAGTATTTTAACTTGGAACTCACTAATGATAAAACTCTGCTACAAGAAACTTAGTAACAGGGCTATAGCCATAGCATATCAGGTAGGCTTTTGCCTTGCATGTGACCACCCAGGCTTAATCCTCATTTCCCATATCTTTTTAAATAAATTCTGATCTATTTTTCTAAACAGATCAATTTGTTACCCATTACTCACACTTAATAGTGGAATGCTGAATTTATAATATGTCTATAAATTTAAACATAGTTGTAGAACTCAATGCAATCTTATCTTTTAATGCCTAGTTTTTAAGACCTGAATAAAAACATTACAAAAGCCATCTGACCATCCTGCCATTAACTAGTTAGAGAAAATTTCTCCACACGGGCTATTTCTAGCTTTTTTATCATTAAGTATTTGTTTAATAAATCCCACTAGAGGTTCTATGTCTATGAATAATGGTTAGTAAACCTACTATTATAAATTATTTATCATATCCATGTTGCCTAAAATTGGTTTTAGGTATGAGACATCACAAAATAGCATCTAATAAAGTAAAGCTAAAAGCAATAGAATCATAAAACAAAACTGAAAACTTTGCGAGTTAAGTTCATTCATATTTATTGATGTTTAGATTAACAAAAAAAAAAGAAGACTACTTAAAAAATAGAAAAAAAAAAAGACCACAATAATTCTAAAACCTACCAGACAGCCACAGGAAACATAGTGAGAAATGGGATCAGTATGCCAGCATGAAGAATTCATCCTAGCAACATAAAAGAGTTAGCATGAACTTTCCTACAGTAAAACCATTTTTATTTTCATGAGAATTTGCTCATGAACTCTATTAGAATGGAATTCACAAGAAAACCACACACTAAGGAATACATCACTTTACATTTTCTTGAAAAGCTCGAGTTACTAACATGAAATATTTATTGCAATGAAATTACTGTTATCCTTTCAAAAATGTATAATTGTTTTTCTGTATTAAATATATTGACAGGACTACCTGGGACTTCCAGCTTACCATACATTCCGAGGTTTCTAGCCTCAAAGTCAGGTAACTTAAAGAAAAACATAGCAACTTGTAAATACAGCAATCTTGTTCATAGCATCACAGTAATTCTATCATAGTTTAAGAAAAGTAAATAAATATTAAATTTATTTTCTGATTAAAACACCTGTAATAAACTGCCATTAAAATTAAATTTCAAGAGTAGCTTAAACTGTCTTATACTCCAAATTTCTCTATATTTTTTACCTAGTAGAATAAAGTATCATGCTTTGATATTTTTCATAGATAATCACAAATCAAAGTTAATTTAAAGGAGCTTGATAGATCATGGATCTATGTGTTATGGATCATATGTTATGCCTTACAGGATATTCATCCATGTCTGATCTCAGGTACCAGGTAGTTCCATAAACATTACCAGATGCAGTACTAGAGGCTCCTAAATATGACAGGATAAAAGTCTGGGTATTCATTGGCACCAAAGGAATTGAACAACTCTGGGTCCTTGGACAAGGGAATACAGCAGGTAAATTGTCTTTACAGCACTCTCTGTGATCCCCTCAGATGGCCATTAATAAACCCTGAGCACAAATCAAAGCAAAAGCTGGTTATCTCTCCAAACAAAACAAACAAAAACAATATATATTTAAACTTGTTATGATTTTAAATATTTCATATGCACCAATTTTTCCAGAAATCAAATTTTAGCTCATACATATTTCATATTGAATTGTACAACTTTTTATTTTAGCTTTAAGCTTTATTAATAAAATTACCATATGTAATTTTATATGTAATACAAATTACATATAAAATACATATTTTATATGTAATCTACCTAGTATTATGAAATATAACTTCATAAAATAGAACTAGTATTAAACTTTTTTTCAGAAAATCATAATTAGTGTGATGATGATGTAAATCATAGTTAATAAAAATGAAAAATAATAATTATGGTTGCTAAAAGATTCTGAGTTTAAGATACTCGCTTTGCATGTGGCCAGCTCAGATTAGAATCTTCCCACTGAAGAGGGTCCCTCAAACATTGCCAGCAGTAAATCCCTGAGCACATAACCAAGGGAAGTCTGAGCACTGGAAAATGGGGATATGGTAAAAGAAATAATAACTGAACAATTACAAACCTTCTTCCCAATGACTTTAGATGAGAATATCCATTAGTTCTAGTCAATAGTAATTTATATATTATAAATTATATATTATAAGCTAATGTTATTTCATATTATATAGATTTGTAACATGAAATATCACCAGTCATAGAAAGAAATGGTCTTTAATGCTCTCAAATGTTACTGGTTAGAGTCTGAATTTTTGCAAAGTATCTCAAATAACTTACATGTCTGCCTTTGAGTCAGCACAGAGCAGGTCCTGGTCTCCAAACTTCCTCAAAAGTATGTGAGAAAATTCTGTGTCTTGGCCCTCATCGCTTTTTATTGGAAAAAAATAGACAAGGAAGGGTTATTAGAAGACTCACTGAGAGTTCAGGAGCATCACATTGTGCTTCATCTGCTCAATCAAGAAAAGTATTCCTTTTTCCTCTGATAAAATTAAGGTTTACTGGGGCTGGTGCAATTATACGGTAGGTAGGGCAGTTGTCTTGGATTCAGTTTACCCAGGTGCAATCCTGGACATCCTAGATTTTCCCTTGAACACCACCAGAAGTGATTACTGAGTACAGAGTAAGGAATAACACGTGAGCATAACCAGGTATGACCCAAAAACAAAACAAAAATCTATAATATTTATTGCTTTATGGTAAATCCAAACAAGTGATAAAATTACAAATATATGTTTGTATACAAACAAATAAATGTGCATATATTTAGTGAGTTTATATTTTACTTACTAACATAGCATTTTCATTTTTGTATATTCTTAAAATAATATAAATGTATCAATATATTCAAGTAAAAATAGTATTTCAATTTCAGAACTCTGATTTGGATTGAATGTTGTTTCTTTTATATATACAGGAGGAATACTCCAACTTAAATTTTAATAAGCATACACATATATTTTGTACATGAATTGCATACATTGCACGATATTTTCTTGATAATAAGACGTCCTTAGCAACACAAGAGCATGTAAAAATGCACTGGGGCGTAGCACCCCACAAAGGGTCTCTGAGAAAATACACTAGCTAAACAACGATCACCTTAGAGAGTGTCAAACCTGAGGAAGGCAGAAAAGCAGACAAGTCTAGAGCTAAGAACACTGTGAGGGAGGGGAGAAGCAGATACTGAAACTTAAGACATCTACAAGGTTGGCAAGTTGAGTACCAGACAGAAACTGAGAAGTAAGAAAAGGAAAATTAGAACTCAAAGGACTCAGTTTTATATCAACACTTCAGAAGAAGGATAAATACAGAATATCACTTATATGTGGTATTTAGAATAACTGCATGAAGAAACACAGTGGTCTAAATGGGAGTTGTCTTAATACCATTGGCTCCAGAGTATTTTGCGAAGAAGGAAAGAAATTGAGTGGAAGAGGAGAAACCCAAATATGGAACGATGGGGGCCAGGGGCCAAGCAGTCTCAGATACATTGGCAATGTTAAATAAAAAGACAGAATTAAATATTCAAGCCAAAAGCAACAATGATGGAATTAAGAAACCCAAACTTGAACAATATAAACTTAAAATGGGCCTACTATACTGGCAGGCAATGGTGGGTCGAGCATATTCTTTCTCTTTTTTATCCTCTCCCTCCCCTTCCTCAATTCCTTCAAATAACTTGTTTTTATTTTACTGCTCTTCTCTTAAAATTTTTCTGTGAAGGAAAGCGATGGACCTGAAAGCTTGGATAAGGTCTGGGACTGACTTTCCTGCAAAGACTAATTTTTCCCTCCAGGGCCCCAAGAGAAATCCCATGCTTTTAAGACCAAGTGAACACTAGATGGGGCTTGACTGCTGCGTAGTGGGGTTGTTGGGACTTGAATTCCTTTCAATGGATTCAAAAGTAGAACAGAAGCAATAGATTCCTTCTCAGAGCTGCACCTCTCTCTTCCCCAATTTCCATAAATCTAAGAATATGTGGGAGGATGGTAATAAACTCTGTAAATGTGCGAGAAGGCACCCACCCTCTCCTTTCCTATGGCCACTAAGTAATATGAAAGGGGCAGGAGGAAAACCCTCTAGGGAAACATGGTAAGGGGTAATGGCATAAAATTACTCCCCATGCAAGAACTCTTCCTAGATAATCTGATCTCAATTTAAAAATGATAGAATAAACCTGGAGGCAATTGAAGTGTTAATGAGATCAATTCACAGTCCCGGTCCAATCCCACTGGGAAGAAAGAACTGGTCAGACTAAGAAAGCGAGCTGCTAGGCAGAATTTATTTTTCTCTCTCCTGATCTAGAGTCATGCTCGAATCCACAGTCCTTCAGGATAGGCTTGGCCAAATGTGGTCAGCTCCTGTCATAAACTATGTGGTCTCCCAGGGATGTTTGGGGTTCAGTGCAGAGGTCATTGACGAAGGCAGTCAACCCAATGGTTCTCTGACATCTTTGAAGGATCATTTGCCAGGGTATGGGCTGCATCCTCCTGCAAACTCTTAAAAGGTTAATATTCCATAGGAGAAGTTAAACTGGGGACATAACAGTAGGATCTAGAGTCCGCTCTGGAAGGTGGGGGTTAGTTTCCCAGTAACTCAAGAGGGTTAAAGTCCCCTCAGGAGAAGAAATTGAAGAGACATTGAGAAAGACTGCCAAACATTATAGAGTTCTGTTGCTCTAAAGATGCTTATACTTGAGGCTGGAGAGATAGCACAGTTGTAGGGCATTTGCCTTGCAAGAGCCGGCCAAGGAGGGATGGTGGTGGTTCAAATCCTGGCATCCCATGTGGGCCCCTGTGCCTGCCA